>DWPT01000676.1:0-22312 GCA_018251895.1 Agathymus mariae mariae
CTTTTCAATGTTAATTGCGTATTAAAATAATTTAAATATATCAGATTACTTTGAATATAAATTCTATAAGTACTACAATATTATAAATACACCGAACGAAGCAGCTGAAGTATGCGGTGTGATTAGTACTAATTAAAACAATGTTGAAGTTACTTTCGATATTTCTTCTTTTATGCTTGCATAAAGACATGGTAGCCTCCGTGGTCCCCGATTCTAAGTTACCCGAGAAGATGATGTATCAAGTGGATAATATCGATAAACTATTCAAAGACTTCACTGACGAATATGATAAAAAATATGATGCAGCAGAGTTTGAGCATCGTCGTAAGATCTTTGGAGATAATTTGTTAAAAATTAATCGTTGGAATCTCGAGCAACCAGACGCTGTTTTCGGAATCGGTCCGTTCACTGATTTGACTTACGAAGAATTCAAACACACACACACTGGCCACGCTGGATGTCTTGGAAACTTCACCAACGATAATGCTGTAAAGTATGAACCAAGTGGAATGGCTCCAGAGTCATTGGACTGGAGACAAAAAAATATAATTACTAGAGTCAAAAATCAACAAACATGTGGTTCATGTTATGCCTTTAGCGCTATCGGTAAGTTTTTTTGAAAGATTTTTAAAGAGGAGGCTACAACTTGATAATTTAGATATGGAAGTGTATCATGCTGTGATATTAATTAATATTTCAAAAAGAATATACCGATGGTATTTAAAAACATAATGTCCATATTTTTAAGTTAATAGGCAGGCTAACTAATAGTTGGGCCAAGTGATTGTAGAAGTGAGTGAGTAAGCGATCACCGTCGCCCAATATACATATATCAAAAATACCTGGGGTCTCACGAACACATTACTGGCTCTCTAATATTACTCACTAAACACATTAAAACAATACCCGGTTTGGTGTAAACAGGACAGTTGAACTAACATGGCAGGTAACCTTGCCAGCATGTACAAGCTCTATTATTATGTACTAATTAGGATGGTACAAAGACCAACGAATTTCAAATAAGGATACTTGGCAACATTTCTTTGTTTGGCTAGTACGGTGCACCACGAGAAAAAGAGATTTAGTTATTAAATTAGGTATTAATTTCTGCAGCTAATATAGAGTCTTTGCATGCCAAACAACACGGACAACTAATTGAACTGTCGGAGCAGCAGGGTCTAGACTGCAATCCAAGAGGTTGTCAAGGAGGCTTCCCTCATGAAGTTATGCAGTACGTAACAATACACAGTCACACGATTCTATTCACTTGCGGGATATAAGTCTCACCTCGTAATCAACTAAGTTTACGCAAATATCAGTACATACAAATGAGAAATATAATTTACACTACAGTGTTTTGTAAACACTCCATCCATAGCTAATGGCAAAAAAATCTCTAGTACTTTTGGTTTATCCATAGATACAAGTGCATTAGTACTATGCCATTTTTCTCAGAATGTATTGACCCTGCAAATATGAAATTTCGAAACGTGATTCATTATATTGCTTTATTTACATAAACAACTAACAAACAAGCAGGCGGGACACCTAATGTTGACCGGTTACCGCTGCAACTTATACCCACTTATACCCTAAAATTTATCCCTAATATAAAGGATAATAAAATAAACATGTCGAATAAAACCAATAAATTAATTATGCTCAAACATCTTGTGCGCAGAAAAATAAAGTACAAGTATTTTCACAATAATTCCAGAACATTAGCAAAAGAAGGCTGTATGAGGGGATCGGACTATCCATACGAGGACGCGAAAAAGCAATGTCGCACGAACCCTAACCAGATAGCGGTGAGAATAACTGGAGGTCAACAGATCAACGTACCTTCAGAAGAACACTTGAAAGACGCGGTTGCCACATATGGTCCCATAGTTGTTTGTGAGTGAAAAATAACTTATTATGGTTTATTAACACCTTGCCGTGTACTCAACATGGCTTTCCATGATGAGCATGATGACAATGAGATTTTTTTTTATTCAGTAGCTTGGAATAATATGATAAGTTTATTTTACATAGGAATAAGATAGGTGTAAGTAAAAAATTAAGTTTGTTTTCAGACTGCGAAAAAAAAGATATTAAAAAGTTTTTTAATCAAAACCGTCTTCAAAAAGAAAAACTACAAAATTGTACTAAAAAGCAAAAACCACTTTAGATAAAATAATATGGAGTATGATTGAAATATGTGCCAAGCCAAAAAAGATTTTATTAACATAATATTAATTGAGTTCCTTAAATCGCTAATTGTTATGTATTTCAGGCTCGGGACCGACTTCAACTATTTCAGCATGTTATACATATAAATAAAATTTTATTTCATTCATCCTCCTAAAAAAAACAGAACATATTCGTGAATATAAATCTCTTACTTTAAAAATTCATTTAAAGCGATCATTTATTCTTCGATTGCAGCTTTTACTGTAGAACCAAGTTTGATGCAATTTAGGGGTGGAGTTTTCTTACCAAAGGACTGTCAAAACTCTCAAGATTACCACGCTGTCCTTCTAGTTGGATATGGGTCAGGTAAAGTAACGCTGACATTAAAGACTTCTATTTGACGTAAATTAACAAACTATACTACTAAATAAATCTGTAGTGTGTGTTTGTAAATCCCATTTTTTGTCAAATTTCATGATAAATATTTATTTTATGAATATATTTGTCTGTATGTAATATTATAAATCAAGTAATTATAATGAAATGTAATTGTAATTATAGTGCTTGACCGATATGAAAATTGGTATGACTGAGAATATGTGATTGTGTAGATGACAGGCTACACAAAACATTAGTTATAGAAGATTAAAGAATTTAGGGTGGACTAATCAGGATTTAAAATATACATAAGAAGGTGATAGTTCACGGTAGTTTCCTTTGAGAAATATCGAAGATAAGGTTATAATAAAAAAGTCTTTAAGCACAGTGTGGATGAAAAACGAGCGATTTGGTTTCTATATTGTTCCCACGACCATTATATTTGTAATTGTCAAAATTATATAACAATTATTTATTCGTTACTCTAAAATGTTTTTTATATTTCAGATAGAGGTACTCCTTACTGGCTCATAAAGAACTCCTGGGGCCCTGAATGGAATGAAGGTGGATATTTGCGACTTCTGAGGGGTCAAAGAGCGTGCAACATAGGAGCGTACGTCGCTACCGCTACAGTTGGTTGATGGTAGTTAACAAACAAACATATCGATACTACATGTTAAATGAAGCTTTAAAAATATATTTGTGCGATTAAATTATATGAAGCAATAAAAAAATTGTCTCTACACATATCGCATATTATATCTCTACATAGTTTTATAAACGTTCAACTTTATAAAGTATATATATATGTATATAACTTTATAAAAGTTCACGAGATTACGTGAAACTATTTTTTTTATTGATAAGCTATAGAAATGATGGACACTATGGCACGATATACTTCGAAATTTAGAACGCAAAGAAAGCTCAACTATCATATTGATTTGAAATATGTTAATTACGTTTACTTCAGATATTATCGTCCCGCTAAGCTAATCTTACCACTTTGAGAGGTTAAAAAAATATAGAATATAAATTGGGTTAGTGAAAAGTTTCAGTAATGTCTTTAGACGGCGGTGACCATTATTATCGATTACTAACATCAGAAATACAACGACTAACGTATGTAAAATTTCATTGTGTTTATAACAAAAACATATAAAGAATATTTATTAATATTCATAAAGTCGATTCTTTTCTTGCAAAAAAAAAAACAACAGGTTGATTAAATCATACATATTGTAGTCTCGAAACCGAGAGTTTTGGATCCAATAAAAGGATTTCAGAATTCAGCTTAGAGCATAAGTTTATTATACTTACCATTCAGATCGCTGGATTTCACCAAACATCGAATCCTACGTGACACAATCATACACCACGCATTGTGTATTACGTATTCAAAACAATACAATTCTATTAAATTAGTATTCATTTACTTAAAAATGAATACCTAGTACATTAATACTAATTTAATAACAATGAATTCCCGCAATGTAACGATGCTATCAATTATAAAATTCTATGTAAATTGTATTGTGTTTGAAAGTAAATTAGTTTAAGAATCAGATCAAAAATTGTAACTTGACTCTGAACGTTCTTCATAAATTAAATATCCTCCTATTTTTGTGCAATGAAATGTCACTAAGTAAATACTATTAGTCATCTTCCCTGCCGAAGTTGAAGAATTTCATCTTCGACTTTTTATTGTCGTTTATTTCATAATATTTGTCATTTCATCCCAATCATTGATGGATCCGGATCGGTGTATAAATTTGTTTAGTTCACTCTTATGTATGTTATTTCTTTTTGGTAAAAAAATATCGGTTGCTCAATATCGATCAATCAATAACTGTATATCAATATCGGTATACAGTTAATACCACGTATTACTTTAAGAATGATTTGTTAATATTATTTTAAATTATGTATTGTCTCGTACTCGTATCAAATTAAACATTTAGCTAAACTAACGCAAGTAGATATAGAAGTGGAAGTTGTCCTAAACTGTTCACATCCACATCTCCAAATCGATTCTTCGAAAGCATTCGACAGGGCATCACCTTGATGTTATTGTACAATGCGATGCGTTGTTAGCTCTCGTAATGAGATCGCTTCGAAACTCATCGATTACGTAAGTTGGGCGAGCAAGTACCTACTACGAAATTGTGTGCTACTGTTTTCGTCTCTATATCGTGTTCAAATTTATTTATTATTAAATTTTGTCATCAAATTTATCTTCACATACAAACAAATTTTCTGCTTACCATTTATAATATAATTTATTATTCTTTAGAAGCATAAAAAATTAAAATGGTCGCTATATCACCTTTGTTTGTGATATCTTCTAACTGCATAAAAGCGTTGGAAATAATAACGCGTAACCGGCACAGTTGGTGATCGTGCTTGTGGTGATGACACCTATAATTATTGTGGCATGCGAATAATCTTATTGCATATTTATAGGAATAACTGAACCTTTCTTTAAAACTCTTTAAAATTAAGATCTTTAGTCTATGCCTCTGATAAAAATTGTATAATTTAATTTAAGATTCATTTAATTCAACCGTTACATTTAAAATATTTGGTGAATATCTTACGACTTACGATCTTACCTCCTTAGTATTTCAATTGTTTGCAATGAAGGTCTGTTTTCGCTTTCTAATCGCAAACTTTACAGAGACATGCTTAATCCACAGCAATTATAATTGCTGTCGGTTTGTCCTCGCGTCCTGATTATCCCGTTTCCCGGGGATTTGTTATGATCGCGCTAATTGTTCGCATCCCGGTCGAGGTTCCTTCCTCATTAACAAGTGGGTGCTTGACGTCACGTTCAGGCGGTACTGATAAATCCATGTGTTAATTGGTATGTGTAATGTTTACATAGAGACCTAAGATTTATTTATGTTTTCTACACATTTTGACAACTTGACCCTATTAATTTAAAAAGTCTTCATTGATTGCAGTCTTTTGCTGATTGCAACCGTAAGCTAATTTATATGTTAATCGATCGTGTATTGACCGAAGCAGAAGCAGCTTAGCAAGTTTATAAATTTAAACAAAAGTTTCTAGTTAAAGTTTACAAATTTATTAAATAAAATATAAATGTAAAAAAAAATTAATATAAATGTAAATCAATTGCAAAATGTAGTGCGGAATGGACGTAATATAATCTGTTAATTTATTGTAAATATATTTAGACGAGTAATTTTCTAACTGTTGAAGGGTTACCCTGCCCTTCATGGATTTAGTATAGGCGCTGGAAACAGCGGGAACTACTCAAGAAGGAGGGTCGAATCGTTTTTATTGTAATGGAGGTACCAAACAAAGGTTAATTTAGAAAACAGGAACATATAAAGATTGCATTTTCTAACATAATTTTTACTTCGTTATATTAATCTTTAACTGCAGAAAGAATTTTAGATAGGCCTACTACGAATCAGGCTACTGTCGTGATTCGAGATTGTAATAGACTTAAAGCTGCATTGGCCACAATTACACCGATCATAGTCACGTAATGACAGGTAACATCCGCCAACTTTATGAGGCGTTTCGACCACATACTAATTATTATTAAAACTCGTAGCATGCTGATTTTTATACGAGGTCATCAGGGATAACCTAAAACGCAAGACGAGTCGTCATCGATTACAAAAGCAATGCTTCTTTCAACGCATTCTCTTTTTAAACGTGACAATTACTACAATTAACTACTTAAAAAATTAGATTTAAGCCGTATCAAAGAGATAAAGTATATCTTTACTCAGTATTATATTATCAGTCAAGTCATTTAAAGATTTGTTATCAACAACATGTACCTTCTGCTATCGCTAAAAGGACCAGCTGTCGGCAGCAGTAAGCCCGCGTTAAGAGATTGCTCTTGACAACGATCGCTACGCACGTCCTATTGATTGGTGACAATCACGAGTCGCACCTGTGACTGTTGGCCTTTTTATGATATGGCAGTTGCTTATTGGCAGCCAGTCCAGCTGATGTTAAAACGACGTGGTCCATCCATTCTATACCTACGTCATTCTAAACAATGACTTTAAGACGAAATTTCTGTATACATATGATTTGGTTTAATGTTTACTTAGTAGCTCTTTTGGCAATGTGCTTGCCTGGCAAATTCTTTGGCTGATTGGAACAGATATGTGAATGATAGATGAATGTTTGTATCTACTCGAGTAAGTTTCTTTCAGGGATTTGACCATGATGGTACCGTCAGGGTATGAACCTCTTGAATATTGTGTTGTGTAGAGCTTTTCCTCGCACTGTGCACTTGAGGAGGTACAAAGCTAATTTGAATATGATTGTAACTCATTAGTCAGTCATTGCAGGTCACCCTACTCCTCTTGATTAAGGGGACCTCTAGCCTACCTTAACATGCTGCTATACTGAAGCATTACTGATGTTTACTTACTTAGCATTACTTACATTACTCAGCAAGTTAATGGTCAACTTAAGAGACGTGATTTCTCACGAGGCTCGAAGGACCCGGTAAAAGGAAATGAATGACAGTTATAATGACGTTCATCCCAAGTACGCAAGCGTCTAAGAAATTTTTTAATGACTGCAATGATGATTTATAATATAATTGAAAAAAATTATACATTTACCTACTAAGTTACCCTTTATGTGCCTTAGCATTATAAACAGACTTTGGATATTATATTAAAAACTTTATTATTTAAAGTGATACACAAACAGATGGAATACAACAGCATTCTTCTCAAAATTTCCACTGAATTATCCTCTTGAACTGGACTCAAAATGAGCCGGAACAGAGTCGCTGTTACAACAAATAAACTCCCGAAATTGAATTACGTTCCGTATGTGAAAGAATATATGGACTTATAATACAGTCGGAAAAGCTGTGCGATGATAGCGTATTGGTCATCGACCCTGTCCTTATTCTGTCCCACTGTTTGTTAAATTATCTGTCCCATTATTTATTAAAAGAATTGAAACTAGTTATTGCAAGCAATTAAGTTTATTTGCTAACGTTACAACTTCAATATCCGCGATATATATTATATAGTAGCAAACTGTCCTCGCTTCGCTTCAGAGAAACCTTACGCTTAGAAATAGTACCTGCATTATTTTGGGCTGGGTTTTCTCGTTCTGTGATATATAAATACATATGTTCATTTATAACTTTTTTATTCAGGCAGTGATTGAAATAAAACAACATTCAATATTAAAGCCGTAACGAAATCAGTTAAGCCGTTTCTGAGATTAGCACGAACAAACGCACAAGCAAACAGTGACAACTTCTAACAACTATTGTTTATTGTTTTCTGTAACGTTAATTAAGGCTTCTTATATACGTTGTTACTAATATACTTCATGTACAGAAAGCGATTAGTTATAGGTATAGATTGAGTTCGATTTCAGAATTCAAAGTGTTAAAAAATTCCAATAAACTATGAAAATTAAATGTATGATTGACAACTTGTAAATCTTTTAATTGGATTTTAACTCGGCAATAATTAAATATGATTCTATATAATTTTTTTTTTATCTTAAGTATAAGCAAGGTATCTTAAGCAATTTTAAGCCGAAATTATGATTAGAGTACTTCCGTCCATGTTGGGCAGCTTAATTTTAAATTTATTAAAACCTGATCACAAATCTAAAAACATTAAGAACCTTTCTATAACACCGTCAAAATGAAGTTCGTCAGAACAGCGTTAACGCGCACAAAATTGCCTCGTGTGTTTTCACGCGCAAACAAAAACACCGTGTGGCCAGTTTTAAAATTAAGTTCAATTTACTAGAAACTGTTGTTTACTGTTGAGACTGGAGTTTTTTCAGCGAGTCTGTTTACTGGTAACGTTTACTTACTCGTTCATACTTTAACTGAGCGCGTCACAGACAATATCAAACAATATACAGTTAAATGGTCAGACTCTTTTAAGGTATGAATAAAAACTAAATAAATTTAAATATTAACACGTTTCTTTTAGCAGATAAAAGCTTAACAAGGTTAAACTTATTTGTATAAAAATCGCATACTTCACCCAACTTATTAAGTCATCACCATAATTTTAATAGACGCTAATTCAAACGTAACAGCGTTATAAAAAAACGCTAATCATCGCCTGCCTGTCATTGTATCACAATTTAATAACACTTTCTGTCAATCTTGCGATGGCCCCTTAATACTCGACTTAAACCAATTTTATACTACAGTCCAGTAAATATTTCTACTACCCTGAATTGAAAGTATTATGGTCGAGAATTGAGTATATTTTACTTCTGCTCGTGAACGATGTTGGTTTACATCGTGCCATCTAATGACGTCACTTAGTACCTATAGTAGGGTCCCCAAGAGCATGTATTAATTAGGATTATCATCATTAGTTTTATTCTGACATAAACAGGCAACTAGGCAACCTCGTTGCCTTTAGAAATTTTGTGTAAATATGTTCTTGTCAGATAAACCTGTGTCTGGATTGATGGAGGCATACAGAAACGTGGAATTAATAAAATCTATAGATCTACAATTTGTACAAACAATTATTGCAGTTAATCAGTACTCAGCGCAGTCCACAACTTAATCGGTAAAGACAAATGGTCAAGACTGCTTTCCAAAAGATGTTCTTATCCAAACAAGAGATCTTTTGTTATTTATCTTATTATTTTTTATAGCAATAGCTGACAAACGAGCAGACGAGCCACCTGATGGTAAGTGGTCACCGTCGCCCATGGACGTCAGCAAGATCAAAGGTATCACTGATGCGTTGTCGGCCAGGAAACTATAAGAAGGTGTGAAAGAAAGTACTGGGTCTCAAGCCCCCAACCGGAACACGACGAGTCATTTGGCGGCTGACTCGAGGAGAGTGGGAGCTAGCCAGGCGGGCTTTACGTAAAGATAATAATACTAATAATAATATTAACGAGTAAATAATAATACTGATAATATAATCTTTACGCAAAGCTCTACCACCAAGCAGGCTCACTTCTGTCGCCTCTTACGAAACCCTGTTCTGCCAGCATGGGATTGGGGGGAGTATTCTAGGCCGCCCCAATACGGCCAAAAATGTACAATATATTTTATGTATATTTTATTTATGGGATATAATACCGTTTCAAAATTATTAATATAATTGTTTTTTGTTACTCTATGTAGTGGTTGATGGCATATAAATAAATATTTTTTCGTTCCTTCTTTCATTCAGGTCGTCTTAGATATAAAAAGAAACTCATGTTTTTTAATGGATTACAAATGACTTGAAGCCACTGTCTGATCTTTATAACTTAAATTCAGTCTTTCATTCATTAATCCATTTCAAAGAACCAAAACCATTATTGTTGTAATACCACTCTCACGGCTTCATTGAACACCAGTAACTGATACGATCAGCCAAAATAAGCATAAAAGGTAGTCGTGACGGGCTCCAGAAATTATAATTTTTAGCCTACGTAATTAAAATTAGTTTAATTGCATCGACGACTAAATACATTTATTGTTGTAAAACTAAGTCCTAACTCATTGTCTCATGTGGTGCCCCTACCCAAAAGGCACTTTCAAGTATTAAAATGATAAACGCACTGCTATCGGATATGGAAATCTTCCAATTTATTATACGATAGGTCGTTATTCTATTAGGTAAACAAATTTTAGGGGGTTAATAGAGCCATCTATGCTATTAAGTGTAATACGGGGGTGTGTTGTCGCAGCTCTTGTTCGTGATTAGCATGTCACGGCTTGTTTTGTTATAGTTGTTAGCTGTTTTGATATGTTTACAAGGAGTCTGGCAGCTTGTATGGGCTTATCGGTGCAGGTGGAGCTTTGATAGTCTTAACATTTGAATCAGATTCATAGCCAGCAATCCATCAGTCTGTTTACTGATTTTTATTGCAATATCTTAAATTCAATTCTCCTGAGTACAAAATTTATGTATATTTGTAATCTTTACCAGTGAATCCAGGAAAATTATGAGGATATTTGGTAGGTGACAATAAAATTACCAATGAAACGTAAAAACTAAAATGTTAATGAAGTTACTAGACTTCCCAACGGTACCCCAAGTTATCAATTGATGGTAG
This sequence comes from Agathymus mariae mariae, assembly GCA_018251895.1. Taxonomy (NCBI): domain Eukaryota; kingdom Metazoa; phylum Arthropoda; class Insecta; order Lepidoptera; family Hesperiidae; genus Agathymus; species Agathymus mariae. The sequence goes on from DWPT01000676.1 coordinate 10,603, forward strand.
CATTAACTGGGATCTTGAAATTAATGCACGAATCAAATTTTAAAAAGTCGGTTGAATTGAGAATTAGAATTGAGGAATCTATTAACCACACATCTAAGAATATTTAGATATATATAAAAATGTCATGATGTTGGGGTTCAATTGGGTAGTGTTGTGATACATAACCACGAGATCCCTACCAAGAGGGACCTGTACCTATTGCCTGGATCGATAATTGAAGGTAAGGATTTTTAAGACGACGCGGATTTTACTAAGTAAATAAAAGAGAGATAAATTTCGATGCTTATTTTTTTTCTGTTTTCAAATGGCAACCTCGTGTTGACAAAAGTACATAAGCACATAAACTGACCACCAAAAAAAAGGCCATTGGTATCCTTTGGATTTAGAAAACCGGTCAGATTGGAAGAAGTTCGGACAAGAACATACGTCCTACAGTGGAGTTCCAAAAACTAATACTTTTTATATGCTTAACAACCGTAACCTAATTTAAATATAATATAATGAAAATAAATATAAATCCAAATCTAAAAAACATTCAACAATGCTAGCAAGCTTTATTCCATCTGAGATATTGCTTTATTAAAAAATGTATGTATTATGTGCTCCGATCGCAAAATTAACTAAATGTTACCATTTCAACTAAATATCGACAATTTCACGACATTCTCCATTGTACAATCGATTTAAATTATCAACGTAACGTTCGAGATTGTCATAGTTATTCAACAAGTCTACGAAGGCGTGTATTAAAATAAATATATAAAAAATTTTTTACCAATTTTCGTATATGACAGACTACACGGTCTCGATAAGAAAGGAAAGGTATCATCTATTATTTTTAAATGTTACCGTGGCAGAAACGACCCATGTAGCGGACATAACCTCGTCAATACCTCGAGCAAACATACGACCGACCGTGGAAGCTATAAAACGGGCGCGTGCAAAATGAACCAATCATTAATTCCATTATTAATGACCGCGTTACGAGTACGTAACGATACTCATTAAAAAATCTAAACTCAAACACACGCGGTGCTACCACTGGAAACAAACGAACGTGACGTGTTTGAGGGCTGCCACGTTTTTTAATTTAAATCAGTTCAAGATGGATGCAATGTCTCAGTAGCAGGTGCGTTGGACCTGCAGCCGCCGAATAAGGCTTAACAAAATCAATGACGTGGGTAGTATTTTGCTAGAAATGGTTTACAGAATTTTGCCATTACATATCTAGAAGAAGAAAAAAGCAGTTGTACAATATGTAGTAAACATATTATTAATTGACAATCCTGCAGTTCATTTGATAATGACTTTCTTTGCCTGTCAATAAAAGTTCGTTCTCGAATTTTGGATAATCAAAGTGTCTCATGTGTATGTCCGTGACACCCGCAACACGTCAACTCCAGTGCAGGTACGGTGTATGCTTGACGGAGTGTGTGAACTTTTATTTGTTGTCGTCTCGTCATCATCGCCAGCACATCACCGCAACATCATTTTGTCTAACCTAGACGAGTGTAACTCCAATAAAAAAGTTACAATAGTAACCCTTCAGAATAACGACCGAAGTACAGGAAAGCTTAAACGGTAATTTACCTACATAAGCAAACACCGTCACCCCCGATTTTTTAAGCGAAAAGTCCCCCGGCCTGTTATTAAGGGCAATATATCAAAATATTGTGGTAATAGCTGTAATTCCACCCTGTTTGCTAAGCCGCTGTTATGTCTCAATATTTTGTGAAGGACAGTTAAATGAGGTTGCTTTAAAGCTCGTTTTGAGGGTAATGCAGTTGAGTTTTGAGATTTCCAGATCACATCTAGCTCATCCTGATTACTATGAGTCAGAACAGGGCGGCAGGTATGATATGGCAGGAACGTTCGTTTGTTTCTGTATTTGTAAAAAAAGTCCAAAGACTTACGTAATGATGATACAGACGAATAAAATCCACCGTATCTTGCAAATGTTAATATTTTTATGAAGTAAAATTTTTATTTGGAGATTGCATAATAAAAAGCGCAATGAAAATGGCTGTCATCAATTTAAATTAAATTACATTTTAAAGGAGTTACATCAATAAACACATAAATGAATTATACAGTTGCTAAGTATTCCCATTGATAGATTTATTACATTTCTATCATTCGTTTATACTCTCCCTAAATATATTTATATATCATGTTCAAATTTTCAATCGTAAAAAGATATTTTTATTGGTCCAATCAAGTTCAAATGCATTTCTTTAAACTTGTAGTGGATGACGTTAATGTTAATAGAGTTTTTTGAAGTAATAATACATTAAATTAATTTAATTAATTAATTTTAGTTTTATATGACAGACAAAACAAGCTGTTATATAAGATATTTAGCCGGATATTAATGTATATACATATTTTTTTCACATAATATAATGCTTGACAACAATCTCACCTGATGTTAAGTGGTGATGAAATCTAAGATGTTGAACGCACTAACTTATAAAAGCGTATTCCTAGTCTTATTGATATGAAAATAAAAAACAAGCACGAGTTCCTTGTGATAACCGAACACAGCAATTCTTAACAGCCATCAAACTCCGACATCCACGGTATTGGGAGACTAAAACGCTTGAGGACTGAGATGTACAATCATAAAAATTCAATCATTGATACATTTAGTCATCCGTATCTGATTTAAACTTCGATTTCACGCACCTGAGTTCGAATCCTGCATGCATGCACCTCTAATTTTGATATATATTTCTCATAATCTGAGAGAAGAGTACTCATAATCAATTACTTGCGAATAATCAATTACTGTGAATAAAAATGTAATCAAACTGGTTGAGAAAACAATTGGCATAATTAAGCCCTCACAGTAGATGACTAGGTGTAAAAAAATATTCGACATACCTACGAGCAATTTTTCTTTTTTATTACTTTGGTTATAATATCACTTTAAATGCTACGTAGAACGTCGTATCCAATAATACTTTCTGTTAGACAAAATGACATTCCAAACAATGTTTTATTGTGGAGACCATTCGAAGCGCAGCGATTAGATAATTAATTTTACGGTCCCTTGATTAAACTTAACCGAGCTTCTAAAAATCCACTAAAACAGCCTTTTGTATCACTAACTGGCTTTTATCACTCTCGTATGTACTTTTTATTGCGAATAGATTGTGTTTTGTGACCGTTCTGACATTTGACGTCGTATAAACAATTACTATAGCTTAAGTTTATTTTTAAAGACATCAATAATACTTGCCTCGTGTTTAATAAATTATTGACTTTAATAAATGGATTTATGACGATTGATGATTTTATGACGGATTTTGAATTGTACCACAATAATTATAATGTACAAGTAGAAATTTAGTAATGAGAGGCGTAAGGAAACAATATATGAATCGTGATTTTATAAAGCCCCACAAAAGTATCCTTGTCATCACAGGTCATCGAATGTGGATGCCGCACAGGTGATCGTGTTTCCAACCATTCGATGAGTGTTATATAACAACGTTTGATAAATACAGATACAGACCAAATTTAGTTAAAAAATAAATGAGTTGTACCCGTAGCAATAGGTCCAAAAACAATAAAAATCATTCACCCCCGATGGCTGCTGATTGAGAAAGATGAATGCCACTGTGAGAACGTGTGTAACAGATTATGAGGGCTTTTACACTTTACGACCGTAAAAACACATTTTAATTATATTTTTACGATAAGATTTTTGATCGTTGCGTTTTTAATTTTACGACGGGATTTTGAATGGGTTTGTTATGATTTGTTGTGATGTAAAAGCTGGTAGCTCTCTTATTATTGGTAAAAATGTTGCTATCAAAAAATGTTATCCTTTTAATAATATTTTTTTTTACTTTATATTTTATATTCCCGAATGACAAAATCCATTAATTTTATCTAGATACTTATGTAAACCCGTATCGATGTTTTGTAGATCTATGAACAGTGAATCGTCGATAAATTATGTGAATAATATAGACGGTGTATTACTCTGTACGTACCATAGATGAGTTTAAGACCTTTAAAGTTTGGTCTCTTCATTATTTGTAACCAAAATGTTCAGAATAGGCTCAATTACGCTGTCAATCATTAATGATTCCTTGGATGTTATAGAAGTAGAGGCTAGCCATTCGGTATGTAACATACTTTATATCACTCCATAGAACTGTACAATATGTCAAAACTTTATAGGCATAACTTATATGTCGCGAGCTTTTCGTGTCGTGAGCAGTGACGACCGTTCCACGAGTGAGTCACTCATTAGACCCAAGCTGTGCTTTAATCAGTGGAATAACATGTAATTAGTTGATCTACAGCGCTCTTGACTCAACTTTCTCGTCGGTAGATCTTTGACTAGTTGACCGAATGTCGAGTTGTGGTTTTGTCTATTTTTTAATGGTAATAGCCAACAAACGAGCAGACGTGCCACCTAAAGATAAGTGGTCACCGACGCCCATGGACATCAGCAAAACCAAAGGTGTCACTGATGCGTTGTCGGTCAGGAAATAAGAAAACGGTACGGAAGGTCGTTTGGCAGCTGACCCAAGCAGGTGAGTGGTAGCTAGCCAGGTAGGCTTCATGGAAGGCTAACAATACCAATAATAATATATAATATAATCTTTACGCGAAGCCCTACCACCAAGCAGGCGGGCTTCTGTCGCCTCTTACGACACTCTGCATGGGATTAGCGGGAGTATTCTAGGCAGCCCCAAGACAGCCAAAATAACAAATAATTGTCACTCATTCAATTCTATTAATTTATTCACAAGTACATTTAAGGTATTTCTTAAATTATTAGTTATCTTTCTTATCCTAACCTACTGGGTATGTGCAAGCTGGTCAGTTTCAACTTTGCAAAGAAATTTTAAATAATGCTCTCTAAAACTGTAGAATAGCAAATCTTTTCGTCAAGCAAGTGTCTATTTGGATGCGATCATCTCAAAAACTACTCCATGTGTTTTTTCATAACATTACGGATAGATAGAAGGTTTCATTAGACGGAATTTGTAATGTAATTTCGCTAAATTTTAATGATAAATATGAATAAAGTTGCATAAGAATAATACGACCGAGAACTCTCTTGACTACTGCATATAGTGCGAATTCGAGTTGGGGCATTAGTATGGAGCGTTTTATGTGTGTTAGATAGGATTGTATTGTTTAAGGTCACTCGTAAATGTTGATTACTATCGAAATTTGCATTGAAATTAATATGCGAAACATCAACAACTCAGTTATAGAAAAATATAAGTATTTTAAGCTAATTTTTACTTGTTTCGGTGAAGGAAACATCTAGAGGACCATGGTATTAATCCCTCTTGTAGTTCGAGTACACCAGAAGTCAGCAGTGGGACAGTATGGTTTGTAATTATGATGATTATAAATTAACAATATTAAAAATAGCTGATATAAAATATTTATTTATTAACTCGCGTAACAAGTTGCTCAAACTAAATATTTAAGATTATGTAAACAAGAGTAAAGGGCTATTTAAAAAATAGTTTGGTGGTGATGCTAGCTATGTGTAAACACGGCTTAATTATCACAATGCAGGGTACATTCAATGTTACTTTTTTTACTCCTACGCGAGAGATCGAAACAAGCTTCCAAAACAAAACATACTATAACATTAAATTTAATTCTGTCAACATTAGTAACGGACCGATTATGCCACAATCGAACGACACCGCATCTATCATAGACTAATGAATCAATCAGAAAAAACAAAAGGGTGAACACACGAAGTTGCGACGTGACGACCAAAGAGCAAACAATGTTAAAAAGATCCGCATGTCATTATTATCACTTAACTGATTATAACGTTAATTATTCAGACGTCAGATTGTCCGTCTGATGGAGAGATCACGTTATGAGTTGGCGGTATGAAGATCGTTTTCATTAAGATAATTAGACGAGCCAATGGAAAGAAGTGATATGTAATATTTAAGCGGAATTCATAATTCGGAGCAACGAAGTCGTTGTCATTGCGAAATCGAAGGTTATTTTAACGTATAACGCATTCGTACATCGAATTATACCTTTAAATAATAATTATGACATTTGATACTTCTCAAGACAACTGCAAAAATTCTGAGAGCCCGTTCTTGAATCCAAGGAAACTTCTCAGTATCTAAAGCACCCTACTGAACAACGGACGAAGTTTTGCAACTTAATTCTGATGTAACTAGTGTGTAACGATAATATTTTGTGCGTGTGTGGCTAGCTAATACTTGTGTTCTAAAACCATCAATGACACTCTTCGTTGCAATGTTTAGTTTGCAAAGATGAAGACCAAGCTAAAAGTTATGTTCACCGTTACTTTCTTTACCGGCAATGTGTCAGAGAAACACTTCTTGTTCGTGATGACCACATGCTTAACACTGATCTTCTCCTTTGCCAGCTTTAACTGCAAGACATTGGTCTCTCCTAGTAACTGAAGAGGCATAGAGTGTGGCGTAGCATTCCCTATACGCTAGATCCTAAGTAAGTACCGGACGTTCCATTTCGACCTGAAGGTCTCCGACAAAACTTAATGACTGTTATCTAATGATAGTTTTTCTCGCCCTTCGTAGTAGATGTAGAAGCTTTCAAGGTATTTTGCCAACAGCAATCACTAATTTTACTAACGAGCGCGGAAAATGTTACTTAACTCGATGAATCAATTTTGACTGACACAGTCTGCCGGGCTATGGCCATATTCTTTCCTTTCGTTTGCCATCAAGCTCTCAATAGAAAGATTATTAGAAGATTCAAAGTTTGACAAACTACTTTATTTTCAGGATACTGTACACACGCAGAAATGGAACCCTTATTTGAAGGGTTCGTATATGTATCAATGCAGATAAAAAATATTGTAGAAATTATACCCAAATTTGATAATTTCCTCTCACAGCCGACGCTTACAAATAAAATATAAAACCAAAAAGTTGGACCTCACTCATGGCTTATAGGAAAATCTATACGAAAATCACAAGTACATCTATCTCTACAGAAAACATAAAATATTGCTCGATATGATTATAATACGGAACACAATCTTACGGGACTCCACTTAGACTTGACTTACCACAATTCACTATTTATAGAAACAGTACTGAAGGGCTACTAAATGTATATTTCCATTACATTTTCATTGGGATCAGACAAGAATACTCTTGTCTCACGGAGTTATAGTTATAACTTTATTCAGATCAGACTTGCGTGAGAGATTCAAATTAAGACCAATATTCATGCCACTAGGCTATCTCTTGAAATAACTGATGCGATATAGTATCAAATCAACGCAATATCTCACACTCATTTTCAAACTCAAAGTCGACCAAAAAATTTCGAACACGAACCAAAAAAAAAATACTTTAGATACGTTTGATTCAATTACAGAAATTATTATCATATCGTCCTAATTTAACATTAGTAGATTCAACCCGTTGAACGCCACAACGCAATGTGGTGTAGCCATGGAACGACGCACCCCAGCCTCCGTCCGGGAGGCATTACCATAAAAACAATCGCGACGTGATGCGCCGCGACAGTAACGATCTATTAATTACGAGTCATGGCGCATCCTGCCAATGATTAAGGCACAGAAGTTCTGAATTTTTAAAGTATTGGAAGTAATAAGAAGAACAAAGATGCTAGAGGTAGGATATAGTTCAAATAGAATTGGCAGGATTGGTTTAACATACTTTCCTAAAGATAAAAAACCATCGTGTGTGATCGTAGTCTAGCATAACCTTAACCTACATAAATAAAAAAATATTTAAAACAATTCTGTGTTTTAATTTGAGATTGAATACAATGTATTATGTCTAACTAACACAAGGTAAATCGCAATCCAAATGATAGCCTAATTAATTCAACGTTAGTTGACCTTATTAGAGACCCGGGATCAAATTATACAAATATCCTTTATTTTTCAAAGACATGTGTTTATTAGAAATTAAATATCACTTGTTGTAATTAATGAAAACTTTTGTAAAGGTTTCCCAGAATTTTCTAGAACATGTATAAAGTCAGTCAATTCATTCTTGGTCAACATCGGTATGGCAAATTCATCTCTTTGGCGGCCGGTCTTCCTTTTCTACCTACATTACAAATCCCTTCTGTCTGTTCCACAGTCTATGACAACGGTTGCGTGCGCGCACATGCGGGTCCCACTAGCTATCTACGGATCGGCTGTCGACGGACAATTGGTAAAAACGGCCCCTCACTAAATTTACACCAAATTGCTAAAACGGTCTGATTCCAGCTTAAAGATTTTATTCGAAGATTGCCGCCCGTAATGCGGGTAGTTGGATTTTTACGGATATTGTTTTCCGTATTTATGATTAATGTTATGGATGGTGGTTGAAATGGCTTCCAAATTTGTGTTTTTTACCTTGTTACGGTGTTTGGTAGCAGCTGACCCTGTTGATCAACAATCTCGTCTATCGATGACTTTACAAAAGTTTACATATCAATTCCTATGATCTGATATGAATAGCGTGTGGCAACATTCCACTTTATACACACGTCAGATGTACCAAGATGACTAAATAACGCTGTCGAAGTTTTCTAAGATGCATAATATAGTATATACAAGTTCCACTAAAATAATTGGAGCACATCAGCTCTCGTCCAGTCCTGACGGAAGATCTCCCTTTGTTACAGTTATACGCAGACATCCATTCATATACCTTATAAAATTATCTGTGAATAAAAGATTTTTTTTATGAATTACTCAACAAACAGTAAATGGAAAAATGTGCAATAGATAAATAAAGATACATACGTTCACAATCTAAAGCTTGTGATTGTTGTCGTTACATAGTCGTTAAGTTCTATCGTGAGTTATCAGGCCACATCGACAACCTGTATATTTAACTAACTACGGACAGAAAATAATCTAACCCAATATTTTTTACTTCACTGAGTTGCTACCATGATGAAACTTTCACATTCTAAAGCAAAGAACAAAACAAAACCATACAAAAATTATTCTTTCACTATTAATAAACATTGATAGCATCTCGGTTCAACCCTGGCCAAATGGACCGTACAAATTAGAGACAAAAATTGAATAACCCCCGACTGCCGATATCAATGACGTTTAACCCTAAACTTAATCGAGCACCGAAACTACCTCGGGGACACTGGGCCGGTTGTCTCGTAAAACTACCGAGTATTTTTTTGCTATAAAATCGACCCTGTTTGAAAGGGGTCCATTTTAAACCATTCGCGCCCCCGGCAGATACAGTTCTGTGTTTCTTTTTTACGCGTATTGAAATAGTTAAAGTTTATTTTACAATCTACTTGATTTTGAACTAATGTCGCTTCGGTAATTTACTAATATATAAATAGAAATATATAAAAATAAATATAAATAGATTGTAACTTTACTTGATAATTTTCAAGTAAAATTGTTTTATTAATTTTATTATTATATTAAACATTGCATTCTTTTTATTTTTTGCCTTTTCCAACTTTTGCCAGAAAGATATTTTTGAGATGAACGGCCCTAAAGTATATCTTTTTACTGGTTCTCTAAGTTGTTACCAATTTTCCCACAGAACCAACAAACATGATACAATACAAAATTTGACATCATCTTTGTCTTTTCAATGTTTCTTTTGGAACTCATTAAATTTTGACGCAAGCTTTTCAAGTTATTAACAAATAAAGTTTTTATGTGTTATAATTACTGTGTGTTTGACATGTATTTTTTTAGTATGTAGCACAATTCATTTAAGATTTTTTTTTAGTTTATTTTATCTGAATGCAGAGAAAAACCACAGATCTGGTTTAATGCAACGCTCTTTGTCATTTATTTAACACTCACACTTGTAAAACTACATGTGGATGCATGTTTGAGTTTATTGTTATTAATTATTATTATTAGTTATTGCTATTAGTTAGTATTGTTAGTAGTATTTTTCAGATAATCTGTTGCAGTTGCTACTCCCTCGGGTGATGAATAAATATACAGTATTAATTTATTTTATCATTCATTTCAACCTTTTTTATTGATGTAACTCACTATGATATACAAATAGATAGATGGCTTAGTTAGAAAAAAACCTACGCTCCTTTTAAATTTGTAACCTTACATGTGGCGACAAACCGTCCAATTTAGCAAAACCTCTACAACCACATCATGTTTCACACAAACCCGTATACATCTGCTGAAAATCCATTCATAGACCGCCATTTAAACTCCAAACGTACCGACAGCCGCAAAAGGTGGGTTAAGATCCTCAAAGCGCACATATGTAACGTTAACCCTTGCGATTCCGCGGCATATTTTCCGCCCGGGAGCGTCGAGTCGCTAAACGACCCCGTAATTGATAAGTAAAGTGAAAGAAGACCCCCTTATACATATTTATGAGATCCACGAAATTGCTACGGGACCTTGCGAACGGCAGCACTTGTGCCTATTGCTGTCTCATTATGTTTTTAGGGTACCTTTGTTATGTCGCTTTGATGTCTATTGCGAAATCGGGGGTGCGATTTTCTTTGCAGACGACAACAGTTATGAATAATCGTTAGAGCAAGTTGGACTTTATTTACAGGCATGAGAGAATTTCCTTGTTACCTTTGTTGTGTTTATAATCCGGAGCGGGCCAGGTCATGTGATGTCGTTAAGTGAGTGGTGAGTGGTCATCTACCATGTTCATTTGTAACACCGGTATCGTCATGGACGCAGAGGCCTTCGAAATAGTTATAAGTAATTCAAAGTCGATAATACCTAGACGTTACTAACCAGGCAAGTAAAAAACCTCGATGAAAGAGCGAGATCCCCTTGGCATAGGGCTGCTATTTCTTCTTTTCTTGGTTAGCATGCGTTCGCTTGCACTGGACAGACTGGAGAGAACATTTACACGTCAAGTTGTGTCTATCACCCAAAGTGCACGCCAAATTTATGTACGTGAATTTTATACAAAAAATTTGCAACACCTTTAAAACAATACACACGTATTACGTCTACTCGTAGTATACAAAATACTTAAATAAGCTTTGAACCGTATTGTACATTTCCTCTTTAGTTTGTTAACATAATTTTTACAAAGGGATTCTCTTTCATTCACTAAATCATCTACCGTCAATATTATGTCAACTAGCTGATGCCGTTTCCACGGTAATACTTTGGTGAACGGTTAGGAGAATTTCGTTTTCCTTAAGATAATTTATTCCCTACAGTACATAATGGTAATGTCGACGTGTTTGAATTGCTCGTTTGCGTTTGCTATCCAATTATAAAAAAATGTTGACTGGTCCAGGGCCCTCAATGTCACCCATTTTTATTGTTAATATTAAAAGAGAATAATTATATTCCAAATATATAAGTATACCAGAATATACCTACCTATAACAATAATAATAATCTAATAGTAGACATTTTCCATGAATTTTATTTAACTTGACCCTTAAATATTGTGAGTAACATCGATCTGATCGAACAATCCATCGATTGTTCTATAAGAGGAAGAAGAAGATTTATAATGCACTGGTTAATTGATTTTATTTATTCGCTGTTGTTAATAAAAATAGTTGTTCATCAGCTTACTGCCAAAAGCTGAGCTTATACACTTACCAGCGGCCCCGTCCGATTTCCTTCGGATTAGACTATTAATTATATATATACATGATTATTGAAAATTTAACATTTTTGCCTTGACTAGACATCATTAGATTATATAAAGCATATTTTTTGTACCCTGATTGTAGGCTATAT
>DWPT01000677.1:0-22306 GCA_018251895.1 Agathymus mariae mariae
TGTATTAATAAAGGGCCCTAATAATGTTTTTTCTCATGTATCGTTCATGAACAAAAAGCGATCGGTTAAACCTTTTGAAGTTATTCGCCTATCTTTGAGCCAACAACCACCCTTGCGTAGTGCACCGTGTTCATAATAGGCTTTGTTGAACCAGCTGATCTCTAAGATCCTTGTTCGGTTAATTACAACCAAGTTAATTACTTATCACCCTCCTCTTCAAATATCAACCGTGAAATATTTTATTGTGTCTTAATCGGACAACTAGTTAAAGATGTGTAAAGATACAAGTGTTTACTTTCTTGGCTCGCTCGATGACGCTCCTGTTGTGATTGCTGCCTGCTGCTGTCTACTATTAAACATGGTTCGTTTGGATGGAGACTTGCCGACATACGATTGGGTCAGGTTAGACCGGTCACGGTTGCAAATATGGCGCTCCATCATAGTAACTACGAGTATGACAATGTGTAGATAGATACACCGCTCTTTTAGTTTTGGTACAGAACTCCATAGGTTACCGCGGTCAGATATAACCACGTTTAACACATGAAGGGTTGCTCCTTTCATATAGATTAAATAAGGAGCCGGTTTCAATAATAATAAATTTAACAAAGATCTCATAAAGAATATATATAGAAAGAGAAACAAGCCGGCGGGCAATGAGCGCTTAATTTCAAGAGGGAAACATTGGAAATTTTGGTTTAATTAGTATTATGTAGGTGTGAATTTAAGTTCAATAGAACGGCGGCTTAATTCCACGATTTACTAGGTGTTTGAATTTCGCAAAATACTCTCATTTCGACGTCTTTTGCGAACGAGATAGCCGACTGATATAATAGAATTGAGCGTTCCGACTTTAACTGTATCTTAGGGTTGTCACATGGCACAAAATATTTTAATAATTTTTATTTATCATTTACTAACCTATCCATACCGGGACAGCGTGGTGGATTCGGCCCTCTGCTCCAGCGATGCCAGCCTCTTCAATCCCGAGGAACCGTACTACTGATTGATTGAAACCAACTAGTCTACTGCACACAAATATTAACGAGAAAATGGTCATGAACAAAAAGGTTAGCAAATAGTAATAAATGCCTTAATAACTTTGCTGTTAACGTTTATTTCGATTTTTGAATTGTGCAGGCTCGACAGTCTTGTCAGACAAGATTTTTAAATCATTTTTAAATTTATAACAGCAATACTTTGTGACAGTATGAGATTTTTTAGTTTTTATTTAAGACTTGTTATTTAATAAGCTGAAAATTGATTTGATGTTATTGGTATAGAACATAGAAAAACCAACAGAAATAGATGTATAAACAATGGATAAACATATAAATTAATTGAAATAAGCCGGTTGTTATAACATAAATTTACCATGGCAATCCTATTTCATAGTAACGCTGCCTTCGATCTCTGACTGGGGCGAAATAAACTTATGATAGGAACGAGAAGTATTTGAACGGAAACAGATCAGTCTAGTCGAGTGTGCTTTGTCTAAGATTGTCCACGATAGGTACGCAGTTTCTCAGTGCAGAGTAGTTACCATTGAGATACCTAACTACCTAAGTTATGTCAATTCTAATTGCCTAAGTTATTTTAACCCTAATATTTAATAATAATAAATAAACGTACGCAACGAATCTCGGAAATTGTTGATGCTGTGTTAATCCGAATTATAGATTACTGGAGAGCTCCTCGGTCTAATGCCGGTAACATAAATAATGAATTATTCGATTGATTGATTGAATGTTAGGGTGCCGTTCGATGGTTTAAGTTCGAAACTTGCATTCACCTTATTCTACAAAAGCGGCATTTGAAATTATTATTCGATAAAAACTAAATTGTATGGAAACCTGCATAGTTGAGTATTTCCAATAATCTCAAGTTGTCTGCATATTCCAGTCTCCAAAGGTATAAATGAAGTCTGTTAACTTGTTGGCCACGGTGGTTAATGACAATAAAAAGTGGATGTCATCTCGTGATCTTACCGTCACGTCATAGAACTATTATGGAGTTTTGTCCTATTTACTGTGGAAGTAATGAATCTAGTGTGGAATGAGGGTTGCCGCACTCGGCTATTAAGGGTACTTACTATATACGATACGTCCAGAAATGGTCCCAAAGGTTCCAGGCGAATCTTGAGTGTCGCACGTGTGCTGTTACATGATACTCTCTCCTTGAAATTACGGTGGATGGGGTACAACTCTTAATACTATTTTTATGGCATTATTCAAATCGAGCTTAACGCTTTTTTTAATTCTGTATAATCTTCTTTTTCATATTTACCTTCATATTTAAAAGCTATTGGAAGAAATTTTGATAAAGAATAGATATTTTTCAAACATATTGTTTTCTATTATTTTATCGTGTATCGATAAATATAACGTTTGCTTTAGTCAATCCCTTCTGTATTTTTATTGTGGTACTATATGAATTGTATTGGTATCATATGAATATAATGCTGTAAGTAAATACTCTCATAATTCTCGTAACTTCTTTCTCTAATTATATCATATTTAAAATTTTTACCTATTCAATATACTCCATATTTGTAAAATAAAAATATAATAGCGAAGGTATACTTAGCATATTATTTAAATTAATTTTTGTATAGACTCTATCGTCGATGTAGGTTTAATAACTAAAAAATGGGGTACTGCGTACAGAACCACCGCGGAAATTTCAATATTCAAACTATACCTACATGATCTTTACAACCAGCTCTTTGCCTATCAACAATTTTCTTTCGTAAAAAAATACAGATAACATTTGATTTTGTGTAAGGTCTCCGAAATGAAAAAAACGTAATTTAAAATAAACAAATTTTAATTTATAGGTATAACTAATTTTTTTTTACATAATACAGTATAATTAGTATTACACCACTAAGGATAATTATTTGTTAACATATAAAGACGTGGACTAGCAAGTTAACATAAGTTATATAAATTCTTTCACCTTTTAGTGTCGGAGGATGCATTTACAGTATGTATGGATATTTAGAATTTCACTTTAACAGGCAGAGAGCTGCGTCGTAAATAGGTACATTATTAAATATTCATTTTATTAAAGCAAAAATGGCGTCAATGTCGTTACAGCTGAGTCGACTCGACCGCAGACCGTGAAAGAATGAGGAAATCTGTCACAATGCAACAATACAACAACTGCAACAATGTCACATGTTGATCCTTCGTTACTTTAAACCGGAAGTAAGAGAGAAGGTAATCGGAGAAGGTAGCTAGCTGTTGTACCCGAAGGCATAACGCTGTTCAACAATTAGCACCAAGGCCGATGACTTATTGTGTCCTCTGAAACCACGTAGGTAAACACTTAAGTTTTTCAACCATCATCATCCTAAAATCATTAACGTTTTTACTTAAAACTCAGTCCATCATTTATGATTTACACGAATCATGCCGTATTCCTAAACTCAAAGAAGGTGCTTAATTATCGTTATTGCTCCACGACACATCCAAGCCAATTGATTGCAAAAAGTAATCCACACGAGTAATGTTACAAGGATTTAAAATGGGTCGTTCGCTTAAAACGAGTTTCATGTGGTGAATCCATTAGAGAACTCATTTGACAAACCATAAATATAATTGATAATGTTAATTTACAAATCTTGTTGCTTAGTACGGCTGTACGACGAATTGTCTATGATTGATTTGCCAAAGGGAAAAAACCTTGTTCACCTGTGATCTGGTTGGGAAGAAACAACAAGCAATTTAAATATCTTGGTTTCATCAAACCCAATTGACGTGTCAGCCGTTGTTTATAGTCAGATATTGTCCAGATAACGTATGAGAGAACATATTTACGGTACATTAACCGCGATACAACTGTCTATAAAACGTGATTTAATAATACACACATTTACACCATGCTCCGTGGTCGTACACAATACTATACTATACAATCATAATCGTTTTAATTCCATGACAAGCACTCAAAATATGATAGTTTAGCATCACAGACAATTCAAATACTGCGATGTGCGGATTCAAGCCTGCAGCTGTTAACAGTCATGTCACAAGTTTTTCTTATGAAATGTGTTAGATTTGAATTAGTTTATATTTTATTTCGTAACAACACAACATAGATTATTTTGAATGCTCAAGGACATATAAAACATTGTTATAGTAAGACTACCGTGTGCGCTAACCCTTATATTATTATAATAATCGATATATATATACCAATGAGTTATCATTATCAATGTTCAAGACGATCAGTTACACGCGTCTTGTTATTATTGTTCAAAGATCATAGTTTATTAAAATGGCAGTCCCTTCTAGTGGTCTTTATGCATGCTAAATACCATTATAACATTATTTTCATTTAAATATCTATCGTACACCGGTCGGAAAATAAGCCATTACTTATATAACAATTTTATTATTAAAAAAGTCTTATCCTATGCATAATTTAGCAAACCAGAGCATACTTCATTATATGCTTTTTTATCCGTGCAGTACTGGGATGAAAAAGCGAAAACCCTTTGCATTATATTTCTCATTTAAAAATGACGCATTGGACAGATAAAATAGTACTAATGCAAAACACCCTTAAATACACAAATAATGCATGCGTGGAATTTATAAATATTTGTCTACAAGTGGAAATTATTATAAATATTAGATAACCATACAAAATGGTGTTTATTTAAAACTGACTTCGCAAACAACTGATATGCCATTTTGTATTTTTTATTATTGTGCGACATTTTGCCAGCATCGCAGTTTAGTAGAAAAAGTTAAAAAAGGCGGGATTTTTTTTTGTTTTTATCGAATAGGAAACAGTAGTTGTGCTGAAAACCATATTAAATATTGAGCGTAAACAGTGAACCTACAGATGGTGTGATTAATAACAAATCTACCTCAAAAGCACGATTTAACCGGTCCGCCGTCCGTCAATGTTGCCATTTCGCGCACGCCTTAAATATAAACACCTAAACATGACATCATAACCTATCAACTACCTGTAAATGTAGAGGCTAACGACGGTAAAACAAACGGCGCGACAACTGCCATCACAGAGCAAGAGTGTAGAGTGATTGTCACACAACGAATTCAGTGTCGCTGAAGTTATATAGCTAAGTATAGTCACACTAAAGTAGCCTATATTTTATTGTTTGACACACACAAACAATTTTAATACAAACAGGCTTAGCGTAAAAGTTCTTGCCACAACTAAAATCTTGTCATTAGAACAACCGACGCGTTCACCGGTTAGTGCTAGATGGTGGCGCTGGGATAGCCGGGTTTGAATTTAAAGCTTTATTGTGCGCGCCTTAAAGTTGGTTTTAGATTAGCAAACACCGATTTGAGGTAAACTAAATGGTTTGCTTGTAATTAATAAAAAAACAACACATGCAAGTATTCCGCATCCGTGACTGCGACGAAAGACGGTGAACGAGTGTTACCACAAAAAGAAGCGCGAGGGTTTAGTCTATTGGCAAAACAGAAATGTAAAATGCTTTTAGTTCACAATAACGTTACACTCCTGAACCTAACTTACGCTTATAACATAATATGAACTGGGATGCAAGGATGGTACTGCGTCCTGCGCGTTTACGGATATATATAGACTCCTAAAATAGTACCACAGATAAAATATTACAACGGTGCACTACGTTACTTCCGAAATCTCATAAAATCTTAAAGCAATGTTAAACGCTATATTCCTGCCGATGGTGGAGTGGTAGGTACACGTCATGTATTATTACCGTCTTTTATTTTTACCGTGGTCTTGTTTTTATTTAAGATTGCATCACTCGTGCAAAGCTTATTTATTCTATTTTCAACTCTATGCATATACTCGCGGGATCTACTTCACGATCATATTCTGTCTTTTTGTCCCCCTCGTCACTGACGTTGTACCGATGTAACTAATATCTGTGGTACTAACCTGACACTTTACACGCATAGACAGATGAAGCGTACGAAAATAATGTTTTCTCCTTCTTTCCTACGACGATGGTTTGAGAAAGAATGGTTTTGATATTTATATCTCAACTCTAATGTTTACGCTTCATCTCCTCAAGTATACGTATGCGATGACGTACACGTGTACACGTGTGTGTGCGCACACGTAAGAGCGAGACGGGCCGAACAAGACCGTGTGCAGTAAGTACAGTTCTTGGCCGTGAGCACGTCCAAGTGAATAAGAATTGCTTCAGTAAGATATTTATGCCGCACCTACAGTATCAGAGAATAAAAATTACGTATCGAGCACTAGAAAGAGATGATCGGCCGTCTTCGGCTCTGAACGTCGTCTGCGTCGCACGATGTAACGACAACGTGACAGGTATGAGTAAGGACGACACTCGATTATCTCGTTGTAAAGCGTTCATACGGCACCGCTGTGCCGCAATTTCTTTAGGAACGTTTTAAAAATATTATTTTATTTATTCAAATTTAATTATTAATTTATCAGTGTTTTTTTTTTCAAATAGTTTTTAGAGTCCCTGTTATTTTCAAAATAAGTATACTTTGACAATTAATCGCCTTGATTCGGGTTTATTGTTAAGTAATTCAGTTTGTTGACACCTTCAATCTTAATTTTCGAGGATTTGTTCAATCTATCCGAATATTATTTTTTATTGATTTGTCGATAACACAACGTCATTAGAGAGGGATCGCAATAATACAGAGGGAGACAGTGATAAATCAATATATTACATTGTCAAAGTATAAATCAGCTTAATTAAGTCTAAGTGTTCAAATTCCATTATTTTATGTAATCAGTGAACATTCATATACATGGACCATTGATACAGCCACAGACAACCGGCATCTCTATAAACGCACCCGAATTCATATAAAATTATCAATTCGTATAGTTATACCAACACATCAGTAAGAATGCCATCGAGAACTATAAATAAGATATAAAAAAACTAAACGTGTAGATTTATACAAAAATCATCGTAACGACAGAGCACACAATGTTATAAAAATGCAATGCGCAATGCGCGCGCACTCTGCGTCCTCACCTCGCCGCCATTACTGGGATGTCGCGACACCGCCGCCGGGCCGATCGTGTTCGACGGGAACTAACACCAACTGGTCCATGTATACAGACTTATTTAATACAGTACAATACATCCAGAACCAGAAAATACAGTAAAATCGTATAAATAACCCCACTCGACTCTGCCTACAGAGATCCTTTCAATAGTAATATTTGTTTCATTTCTTACAATAAAATTTCGGTGACAGCATTAAACCTAACATACAGTTACGTGTAACCCAAACTATAGCATCGAGTTAGGGAAAATTACAATTATACATATTATTAATTACTACAGCGAGTGCATTGCAACTGTGGAAGCCGACACTCGCGTGTTCGTTGTGATCCGGAGATTGACGAGGTACTTACGGTATATCTGTCCGTCTCGTTCTCTCGAATAGCTTTGCCGTAGGAACAGAAAGCCCTTTGATTCATTCAATCTGTCAAAATTGACAAGTTTCACGATACAAATGTCAACGTCCAAATGACAGCATTATAAGAGACGGGCTCAATGAACAATGAATGAATGAAAATATGTGACAAACTTGTCAAGTTTTGGTCCAGAAAGCGGGATGGATCTCTTCTTTTGAAGGACTGCCTGTTTGGAACATTCCTAACGTCTATCGAAAGTGCTTACCAAACTCTAACAACATCAATAGCGAAAGAATCCTACCCCGACATGAATCCGTATCAGTGACAAAATCCCTTTAGATTAGTATAAAGTATGACTCAGATTTAATGTTAAGTAGTTTGATGTATACGGACTGGTAACATTTTTTAATTTTGACAATTAACGAAATTAAGTTAGTCCTTTTTTTCTTACGGCAAATATCTATGAAAAAACGAGATAGCTACTTTTTAATCCACCATCCATCTTCCCCTAAATCTATGGATGACAGTTATGTATAGTTTGTACAGTACATTTCAAACGTACAAATCACGTCGTCCACATTTTCGAAACGTCGGCCGACGGTGTGCGTTACATGTGTGCGTTTCGTATATACGGTTTGCGCGACACGTCCACGTCGGCTTCCATATTTACAATACCTCGATATATAATAATAATCATTTATTATTATAGTGACGAAAAACATATCATTCAATAAATAAATTAAAATGTCGATACACATTAATAATAATATTTGGTTCTTTAATTTTAAAAGGTTGGGTAATTATTTTTTTATTGTTTACTAAAATACTTGTACGATGTTCTGTCGTGCGAAGTGTTCAAACCTGTGAAGGGAAATAGATTTCGTGTTAATTAACTCCTGGGACTCCCCTCTTATTCCTTATTCGGTGGAGAGCAATGACGACAAATTTCGGAGGGAAAAATAAATTTACTTCGTGGTAAATAAATGATCAAAAACAATTTTCAAAAGAAATGAATCTATCGTAATTCAAAAGTGTTTCTGTATGAAGCCGTCCGACGTCGATCTAACCTAACCTATATGAACAGTTACACAATTTCGGATAGATAGCATGTATATAATGCTCGTTCAAGCAGAAGGTTGCGGGAGCGGGTCGCCGGGTCATTTGTTAAGTTTAACGGGACCACGGCCTCGGGGTGCTTGTTAACGTCGTCCATCGGCCGTTCGCGACCATCAACGATAGCCTCATAATATTATTATGTTACATTATATTATGACCCGAGCACAAAGCCTGCGTGCAACTCTCAATTTTAAAACGATGTGCGAATTGCAAGTCTGTTATCGATACAACACTATCCACGGCGAGGAGACGTCCTGAGATGATATCTGCGAGTGGTCAGTGACACCGACAACAACCGGTGCTAGTGTGTGACGACGTGACCTGGGCGATTATTATTTGTACAAACGACACGGACGTTAAAATGTTATTGAGTATATAGCAAACATAGAAAACGGTTGGCTTTGTCGACTGCAGGTTTCAGTCGAGTGTGGTCGGTTAGGTGTTTGCGAAACGGATCACAACTGCGCAAATATTAATAACGAGGTGTTGCAGAATTCCGTACTCGAGTCCCACGCGTGGACGACCTGTGTTCGAACCGCTAGGGTGTCACTGCTCACACGTACCGTGTCCGTTGTTACTGATAATATTGAATTTAACAATTACAAAGGACTCACCGAGTGACGGAAACATAATCGGGCAGTGTTCTTCCTCTCCACAGAAAGGCTCCGAACGCTACGCTAATCATAAATCGTTACAACATACCATTACATTACATATATAAATGTATAAGTGAACAATGCGACACGCACACGCACACGCACACCCACACACGCTCCAAGTACGCGGACCATGCACACACAGTAAACTACACTCCTCCCTATTAGCGTAAATGCTTCAGTTTTGTTAAAAATTATCATTTGTGTATACATACAAAATAAATAAGCAATAAACGTGGTATTATCGTTCCCCGTTGTCGGCCCGATATTGAACTGTAAGTCGACGGGGGCGGGGTTGGTTGTGCTTCGTAGGGGGTGCGATTCATTCAATCGGATCGTGTCGTATCGAGGTGACCCGCGACCGATGTCACCCGTCTGCCGAAACGAATTGAAATATCTACCTCGACGCGCGCGTTACTCACAGTTTACATTTCAATCGCGTTCGGTTGTCTATACGAGTGCATATAAAACATAAATATTCACATAGGAAAAGCGTTTGCGCGTACCGCTCACACACCGCGAAGGAATCGACGTGTAACGATCTCTTCGAACGCATACAAAAATGAAAATCGTGACGCCGTCTTGTAACGTGTCCGCCATTTTGTTTAAACCGTACAAAATGTCGACATTGCGATAGTCGCACAGGAAACCGCTCGCTACTGAGAGACAGACTGACAGATAGATATGAGAATATTATATTCTAGAACACTCAATCAATTTTACGGTGTCATTAGAATACAAAGAGACTTAAAACGAATAGGTTTGAAATTTATTTTATTTAGACATGAACACAGGATTATTGCAAGCAATCACACACGGTCACTAGTTATCTTTAAAAAGTTACGGAACGTTCAGAAGCCTATAATTACAAATTTTATTGAATGATAGATCCAATTATATTTTTTAGACAATTACCACAGACTTGAAAATCTGAACTCACAATGATCGATGAGTCATCTAAGAGTCTTATCGATTATTCGGTTTGCAATCGACTATGCATAACGCTTGTAATACGAAAATTACAAATAGTATTATACGGTCATACATATCTCAAATCTCCCAGTGTCTCTCAGTGGCGACCGGTCACTTGACAGTCGTGGTAGGTTAGTGGATGGTGTGTAAGGGTAGCGGGGTGCGGGAGGATGCAGCGGTCTAGTTCCAGATGCGCAGGAACGAGTCCCAGGAGCCAGTGGCCACCGCCATCCCGTTCTCGGTGACGCCGAGACACGACACGCGATTATCGTGACCGGCCAGTATACCTGTGAATATAAAAAAAATATATATAGTTTATGATGTTATCATAGTACTATTGAGGGTAGACGCCAGAATTATTAAGTTTCGGCAAACGAGCCATCTATTATGAAGTTAGTCAGTAACCACCGACCATGGAAATACATCACACGAAGAATAACAGGCAAGTAGCTGGCCAAGCACAAAACAGAAGGAACGGTGCAGTGCTTTGGCACTTGGCTCTCACTGGTTCACTTGGCTGTAACTGACACGTTAAAACATTAAACCATGTAACGACACCGTCACGATTAAATAGAGATGTGTCACAGTAATGTCCAAAAGCAGTTATATTGTGTGTATAACTAGATCCCCATCGTCGAGCGTCATGCACCGTCACGTGCCAAAACCATCTGGTGATCTGCGACCCTGCTCGTGGTGCGCCCGGCTGAACGACGCACGATGGCGATGGCTCCAAGCCCTCCTATTTCAGATCACCACCAAGCGCAGTACCAGCCAATTTAATCGCCGAGGACCCGGTAAACACTAGCATATTCTTATACCTGGTTCTATCACACTTCTTCTAGAATCGATCGCTGGGAGTCAGTTCACAAGTGGTTTAACCACTCCCTTTCTGACCGATGACACTTTAGTGTATGGTAAACGTGCGGTAGTTAGTTACATTCAGCTGGCCCATATGTTTTTTCCCCAGTGTTACTATAAAAATTATGGCCGTGTAGGGGCGCGGCTTAGAATAGTGACTCTAATCCCATGCTGGCAGAACAGGGTGTCATAAGAGGCGACAGAAACTTATAAGATTAATATCAGTATTATTATTAAGTTATTAATATTATTACTGATATTATTATATTTCCCTGAGGCTTGCCTGGCTAGCTACCACCGTCCTGTTTGAGACAGCTGTCAAACACCCCGTCGTGTTCCGGCTGGGCGCTCGAGAGCCAGTGCTTCCTTTCTGTTTTCATCTTCATTCTTGATCGTCAACAGATTAACGATGAGTTTGCTGTTAACTACGGTCACCACTCACCATCGGGTAGTTCGTCCGCTCGTTCGTCGGCCGTTTACATTAAAAAACAAAACCGACTTTACCGGCGCGCTCGCTCTTCATCGAGTCCCAGACGTTGCAGTTGAAGTCGTCGTAGCCGGCGAGCAGCAGCCGGCCGCTCTTGGAGAACGCGACGGACGTGATGCCGCATATGATGTTGTCGTGCGAGTACATCGCCAGCTCCTGGTCGGCGCGCACGTCGAACATGCGACACGTCGCGTCGTCCGAGCCGGTCGCGAACGCGAACCCCGACGGGAAGAACTGCAACACGTACGAGTGTCAGTGTGAGTCGATTGCAAATGTAATCATGGCGGGAGACTATCACCGGACGAGTTTCGGTTTGAATTGAACGTTCTTCGAGACGTCTAGGGAATGCCGATTAATATCTGGCACGCACTTACGTTATTTTTTCATTCAAAATTATCACTTGCTTTTCAGTGAAGGATCTCAGAGTGTGACGAAACCTGCAGTTCCAAGAATTCTTCTTACTTAGTATTTCTAATTTCTACGACATCTGCCAATGACCAGCTCAGTCAGTGGATTGCCCTTCATCTCTCTATATAAAATCGATAACTAGGGCACGTGTCAATGTACCATAATAATTATATATACCGGACGGCACTCGGTCGCCAGCCACCGCCATCCAGGTCGCGTACTCACCGTGACCGCGTTGATGTCGCTCTCGTGCCCCGGGAACGTCTGCTTGCAGAGACAGTCGCGGATGTCCCACAGCTTGGCGGACGCGTCGCACGCGCCCGACACGAACGTGCGCTGGTCGGGCGCCAGCGACAGCGACATCACGTCGCCGGTGTGCCCGGTGAACTGGCCGCACTGCTGGCCCGTCTCGATGTCCCACAGGGCGCTGCAACCAATGTGTCGCGCGGTGTTACATACCCGCCCAACCGATGAACGATACTTTTGATTAAAACGGTCCCATCTAACATTTGGACGTTATACATCGTTTCAAACATTACACCGGCGTCAGTGCCAATTGCAGACGGGGACATTTGTGTTACATAACTGATAGTTTCTTTCGCACAACACTTCTTATTTGTCACCTATATAAAAATACTCGTGAATGTTAAGAGTCAACTGTGACTCCCCGACGTTTAAAAAAGGATGTTGTTTATTATAGGCGGATATTTTTTAATTTCAGTGTGAGCAGATCATCCATCGGCACTCACCAAGTCATGTCCCCGGAGCTGGTGAGGATCTGGTTGTCGTCGAGGAAGCGGCAGCACGACAGGTAGCCCGAGTGGCCGGGCAGCTCGCGGGACACGCGCACGTTGCCTTCGCGGGTCTTCAGGCTGCGTGCGAACAGAATGATCGATATTATTAATGATGGTTGGTTCCTGTTCCGTGCTGCGGTCCATGTACCTTGGTCACATGGAAGCACATAATTACACATTCAACGCTGACGATTCACAAAGTGGGCACAACCTTGTCACACTTGTGGCACGGGGTAATCACGTTCTGGGGGCTCTTAAAGTAGGCATTTCATCGCAATTAACTTCTAATAATAAGATAAGATAATAAGCTGAGTTTATTATTTCAATGTCCTTTTAGAAATATCGATGAATATATCGATTTCAAGTTTATCATATTTATTTTTTATTGATCATCCAAGCTCCGCTTTGTAATTTAATGTTAAATGTTAAATAATAATAAGTAATGTTAAATAATTTGTCCTTATATTACAATTTATTATACATAATTATTATTTTATTTGACATCAAAACATAATCATGAAATGATTAAGTTAACCACTTACATTATCGAATTAATTTAATTTTCCCCCTCTAGAACCTTTTAATTTACCGATTTAGAAATTCGGTGTTATTCTAGGAATTCATGTTGCTTCTTAGTATCACGCCTAGTTTTATTTATATCGATAATGTTATATCTAAGTTACGTGGTTTAATAGATAATGAAATCTGGACCTGAGAATTTATTTATCGTTATTGTGCATTTTATAGATAAAGTAATATCCGCACGAGTGTAATATACTAAGGTTCATTAAGGTAGCGGTAGGTTTGTCTATAAGGAGTGTATGTCTGAGATATACGTCATGCTCCGTTATATACCACGACCACGTTCAACTGTGTATCATAGAGATTTGATAAAACCAATCGACAATAAGACTCATTTAAAACATGACTATGTTGAGTGTACGTTGTAAACGGCATACGAGAAAGGGCCAAGGGCTTGGGACTGAGATGCGTTAAGTCATCACAACAATGTAATGTTAATGGTCCTTACGCCAACTTCCGATGTGCTGCTCGTCGTTACCACACGATCCGGTCGATCAATTTACCGTATATAATAATTAACATTGAGAGAATCAAGGGATACACAGTAAAAAAAGTGTTATTCACGTACCTGTATATGGAGCAGATGTTGTCGAGTCCGCCGCAAGCGACATACGAGCCGGACGGTGCGTACGCGCACGTCATCACCCACGAGGAGCGCAGCGGGATCGCGTGCACTTTGTTCGTGGTGTGGCTGTCCCACACGATCAACTTGCCGTCCTGGCTGGCGGATACCAGGTTCCTGGGGAGAGGTAACCGGAGTAGTGTTGCGATACTATTTATTTATAAATTGTTTATATTTTGATAGTTCGTCAATTTACCATGTTCGTTTTTTGGTGCGTTCATGATCCCTACGACCCTTCACTTGGAGCAGCATGGCCTCCTCGTTCAAATACGAGTAGTTTTAACGGTATGCAGAAAAATATATATAGTTTAATCTTAAGTTACTAATAAAGCTTATTGAAAGGTAATCTATACTAATAATAAAATTCTAACTGATCGCTTTCTGTACGTGAACGATATATGAGAAAACACATTGCTAGCATAGCTAGGCCTTTATTAACGCGATAGAACACAAAACAATAGTTGTTACAATTTTGGTCTGTTTTTCTGTGCGTTTGTTCCCGCTAATCTCAGAAACGGCTTAATCGATTTATTTCTGGCTTTCATTAATATATTGCAGTAAGCGTCACTTAAAACTTAAAGTTTGTTTCATTGGAATCCGTCCATAAATAAAAAAGTTATGAATGAATCCAGAAAAATGCAGATGTTTAAAGTAGTTTTTCCGAAGCGAAGCGAGGGCATTTGCAAGTATTATAATAATAAGGCACATGCTGAGAATGTATGTAACGCGGGGTACAAAATAAATTTATAAAAAGCAAAAACGTTCGATTCCAGATGTGTTGGTGCTCGTGACGGCCGAGATGGAAGGTTTCATGTGTAAACGTCACGTCAACGCATGCTTCATAGTTTAGTTCCGTTTAACTTTAATAATATCCTCAATGGGCCGGCCATTGAGAATGTAGGAGAATAATTTAATTAGAAAAGTTTCAGTACATACATATACAACGTTTATTTATTATATCGTTTTAACATAGATATATATTTAGAAAAATCTTTTGTGTTTACGAAAAAACTACCCTGCGACATACAACGATAGCTACGACGTAGCAAGTCAGTTAAATATCATACACACATAAATATTTCATGAAAGATATATTTCTGTGAAGTTCGTATAATCGTGTCCCACGATGACATCGGTCGAACGAAACCGAAATAATATTCAGAGGTACTGATGTACGTTCCGGCGCGACATGCGAGACGTTACAGCGAATATATTGTTATTCTATGAAAATCGAACATTCGCCGAGTACCAGGAAACGAGGGGAACGAGGAAAATACATCGATCCGTCTCGAGCGGCCGGCCGACTAGCGTCGAGCGCGGTGCGAGCCCACCGCACCGCACCGCACCGCACTAACATGTAATACCATGGCGCACAACTAAAATTGTAACTAAATAAAAGTTTACATCTTCCCGGTAAGCTGACGTCGGTCGTAGGAGAATTTTGTAGTGTTTACTCGTAAAACAAGATTACACTCGTTACTCGGAAATATGGTAAACATTAACGTTTTCATCACTACCGTATATTTAAGTTGAACCTTATGGTCAGGTGTCAAGCGAACCACTTTTAACCGACATCCAACATGACAATAGACCTATTCAAATTTGGTCACAGATGTAATGATAGGACTATTCGGTTCGACTGTCGCTGATTTTGACGATGCGCTATAGTCGCGACGCGAAAAGGTTTAACGCATTTTGGTGCTGCAAGTTGTTTTAGTCTGTATGTATAACATTTGTAATCTATATTAATTTTATAAAGAGAGAGAGTCCAAATTTTGTGAGTTTAGTGTGTATGGGGGAAGTTATCTCTGGAACTACGACACCTGTTTGAAGAACTCTTTAACATTTAAAAGGTACATTATTCCGGTTGAACATAGTTATGTCATACCTCATTTATTTATATTTATAATAAATTAGCTAAATTCATGAATATCTGCTAATATTATCTACTAAGATCTCAACGGAGACGACTGAACTTCAATTCGACCGAAGACGGGGGCGGGTTCGCTATTTCACTGTTAAAAAAACATGGTGAAATGGAGAACAATATTAAACGCTGTCAAGGGTACCACCGGTTGGATATCTTTAAGTTTTAACAAACGATTCGAAATATCGGCCAGCTTACGCGATATCGTGAGTGAGGTAATCACAGTAAAAATGGAAATGAATTAATACAAAAGTTACCCATTATGTTTACTGCGGCTTATTTCAATCATTTTATTACTTCATCGCTAAACCGAGTGTTTGTGGTGCGTGGGAGACTGAAATTATGATTGGTACATGTAATCAAAGGAATGCGTGGAACACATATCTTAAGCGATTAATTCAACGAAATACAATGAGAAACAACTGTAGAGGGAATCCTGATGATGAACGATGGCTCCCTTAAATACCTAGCGCGCACATAAAGTAATTACTGATAATATTATATTTAGAGAAATGGGTAAGGAACGTCGATATGGGATAAAGGACAGACTAAAGGGAGATAGATAGCACGACTGTAAACGCGGTCCGTTCAGTCTACGAGAGACACCAGACGACTTTACTAATTTCGCTGAAACCCGCTCTGCCAGACAATCCCCGTGTCTGAGGAGATAAAAGATAAATTATTCGAAGCCATCCGAGACCGTCAGACCAGGTATAACAACCACCACTAGGAGCACAAGACTAAGGCACCCTAGGGAGCACACTCGTGAATTTTGACACTAGCTGCCATAACACTCCAGACCGCATCCAACGTTGCTAATTTCACAGATCACATACGATCAAGCTAGTTGTTGCGCTACGAGCACTTCTGAAGTTGAAGAAAAAAAATACGATAAAACCGCTAATAGACCAATTGACGGGTTAGTACAAACCACGTACTATTGGGGCGCACAAATCAACACTTTCCCAGATGTTTACCACCGAATACATTTCAACACTTCCATGTCATACTAAGTCACGTACACCACTTTTAAATCGTGCGAAATGTTTTTCGGGTATCAGGGATATTTACTATTTAGGGTCCAATAGTGATTGAATAACGACGCAAAAATCCGAGAAAATAGGGCAATTTATCTAGTTGCTTGGATTTAGCACGATAACTAAACAATCTATACTAATAATAAAATTCTAACTGATCGCTTCCTGTAAATGAACGCTATATGAGAAAAAACATTATTAGGGGCCTTTATTAATACAATATAACCCAAATCAATAGTTGTTAGTTTTATATTTAATCTCAGACACGGCTTAACCGATTTTGTTACAGTTTTCGCTAATGTAACGCAGTGAGCATCACTTAATACTTAAAGTTTGTTTCATTGCAATCCGTCCATAAATAAAAAAGTTATAAATCAATTTTAAACAATGCGGGTACTATTTCTTAGTGTAAGGGGTAGTGTTGTCGAAGCGACGTGAGGCGAGGCGAGGGCATTATACTAGTAGTCAATAATATTGATAAATCATGTACGTCAAACGATTGCCATTATGATGATAAATATTTGATAAAAATAAATTCGTTATTGTTTACGTGTCTGTACGTTTTTCAAGCATATTTTATCTTATTTTGGACATAATTTGAAATCAATTAGCCCTGTTGTCACGGACAAAGTACTTTACGTCAAAATGTATCGAATTAGCTTTCAAATATTTGTCAACGGTAAGAAAATGTATGAAAAGTTATCCTAAAAGCCCTGATATTCTGTATCGATATTTTTAAAGGCATTACACAGAAGGTCCTCTCCTTCCACAAACAAAAGTTGACAGGTTCTTATGATATTTTAACAAGCCTGTGAAGTAATTGTTGCGGTCGGTATCAACCTGCAGTAACAATTAAAATTGACGACGTTGACAGGTACCGAGAAACTTTAGACTGAAACCTTATTGTAATCAGCTTAAATAGAGACTAAGACTCCACTAGTCCTAGATCCTTGATGATGCAACCACGTACATTTTGTTAATATCTTCCGTATATCTTCCATTAAAGATCCAGTAAACACAATGCAGTCGAGAAAGAAGTCCAATAATTAACGTAAACGTACACCGATTGTTATCTAATAATGACAACCTAAAACCTTGGTCGTAGGAGCCACTCACCTAGAGTCGCTACCCCAGTGCATGGCGTAGATCTTGGCGAGATGTCCGCGCAGGGTGCGGCGCGTGCGCATCTGAATGCGCCCGATCGGCTCCAGGTTGGCAGTCGCCTGCGCGAGCGACGTGTCGCACGCCGCTTTCCTCGCATCCTGTATCGATGACAAACGAACATCATTACTATATTACTTCGCCTCGACAGTGTTATGTCATCGGACGGGAAACGCTATGAAACGTATACTTGACGGTCACTGGCCAACCGGATCGACATAACTTTTTAGGTGCCTAAAAGTCTCCAATATACCTCGACGACTACCGTTTAACGATAACAACCGGAATCGGAAACGCATACCAAAGTACACAAACGCTAATAATTTTTTTGCCACTAACGGTTACCAGTCCAGCTGCCAGACCGCACCCAAAGGTACTTACTTAGCTCTATGTCGCGTTATTGTCGACGGCCTGTATTCATATATCTTTCAACAAGTAATGACGTATTAAGTGCCACTTAGAAACCAACCACGCGAAGCCCGATCCCGATCGATGTTGCTAACATACCTATTTCTTAAATAAATGTAATTTGTCTCAAGCCAGTGACAATTCCAACGAGTCCCTTGTATCGCTTCAAGGACAACGAGACACATAAATGTAGATTTGTATGTAACAGCGCAACGTATTCGTTCTACTGATATTTGTCGATGAATTGTAAGAATTTACCTACTGAATACGTTTTTAAAATTTTCTTGAAACGTTTTGATATAGGTACTTACGTTTCGAAATTTAACCAACTTATCGAATAACGAGAGCTACCTTTCACGATAGCCATTTTATAATAAATAGCATTACATATATTGTTTGAAAGTAAATAACAATGTATAGTTAGTCACATAATGTCTCCTTTCATGTCGTGTCATTATTCAACAGTAAAGATCAGTGATTTATGAATTGTTTCTGTGTACTTAATTCAGTTTAAAAAAAATATTCAACTGCATCGGCGTTTTTGGTAACGAATGAAAATTACTACAGCGGGACGGGTAGAGAATATGTTTTTTAACGTAATTTAGTAGTAGGAAAGTTTAAATGCATTATATTCAGCGAAACGGACCTGCCATGACTAAAATAAGACGTACTAGACCACGATCACATTGAAGCCGCACCTACAGATAATGCTCTCACACTAGCCACCTACCTATTGGAATTCATCCTGCTCGGAAATTTACGTTAGCTAACACCAGTGCCCGCAGGAATGGTAAGCATTACAAATACAAGTAGTAGTAAGACAAACCTCAATTGTGTCGCCATTTTACCATATTGCTAATGATACCTGCCAAAGAACCTCCGTCTCGAATATTACTTATCTTGAGATCCCCTATCTCACCCTACCTACCTACCCTATACCACCCTACACTGTTGTTACAGTTTAGACAGAGATCCCGGTGTCGCTGGCAGTCCTAGGACATATCAACTTTCGAGATTTTTCCTGTAGGGTGATAGATAGGGTAGGTAGTATGAGTGTTAACAGCCAGCCGGGATTTGTTCCCGCTGGCAAAAATACATTGCCCAGTGGAGAGATCCGGACGTTTACTTCGTCGGGAACTTTCATTGAAATAATTATTGAACTATTGTCGCTAGTAGTCATTAAAAAACTTTCTTACTGTAAAAATATATGTAGTTCTGCTTAAATGGAAGAGAAACGACCTAGATATGCTTACCTGAAGTGCTCAGCGACAAAAATTCAAAACGTTTTGCGACGTCGTTCAATTATAACGCATCGTGAATGCTCGGTGTGTTCCAGTCGAGAGTGAATATGCTTTTAATAAATTAATGCACTTTGTCATCGTACAGTGCAAAAAATTAACTGCACTAATGATACCACCATTCTATCACCCATACTACTGATATGGTTTACTGCTGTCTTCTATTTTTATCCTATTTCCATTAATTTTGTATTTCATAAATTCATCTACATATAATTATTGAACACTAATTAATCCTCCTGTTTACGTTTTTTGGAAGTTTAATCATAGGTCAGTGAGACATGTCTGAAAATTAGTTGTTCTCTAAGTGTTGTTAGTCACATAACATTTATATGTGGAAGTGCAGGCGTGGTGAGTAATTTAAAAGTTGTACCATAAACAGCCCAGTCCATGAAAACAAAAAGTGACATAAGCCCGTACAAATAGCACCCAGTGTGACGTAGATCATTTTGAGATTCAATTTAGATATCATGTTTACTTGGTCGGCTGCTCCATTTCATGGAAATAACTGGGATGTTATTGTTCATACAATGTTAAATTCATGAGTTTCTAACATTCAGGGCCGACGAGGCTCGAAGGACCGAGTTAATGAAGCTCATTTGAATTTGAAGTCTTTTGAGGCTATTTATTTGTTCAAACAGGAGTATCTATTTTCCTAAAACTCTTAATGGCAAAAACTGTAATGTTTCTTCTAAATGTAACTTAATATTGTTGATTTTACTTTAATCCAATGCTTCAGGCCGAAGAATAACCCCGTACTCAGTAGTGATCCTGTAATAACACAATAACAAGCGACCACTTACTATCGAGTACGTTTGCACGTTTCCATAAAAATATATACGCTCGTTTGCACAAGGTGTTAAACCTAAAAAAATAGATTGTACTGTAGCCAAATTTAAGAATTCCCAGTTACTTCGTGCTCTTTCAATTAGCAACCTCGATAAAACTGTAACTCTCTTTTTATTATCTTCATTTCCACTATTGCCAACATAGTAGTTCAATACATTGCACGGTTACAATCAGAACAGAAAAAAAAAACCTCTTTTTTTCTGTAATCATTTCTAACAACCATAGATATAATCACACTTGACGACACGACCTTTGAGGGATTCTATGTGACCAATAATGTTATTGACGTGCTAATTAAATTAGCATTGAACATTTCAACACTAATATAAAATTGCAAGAAGACTATTACAATACTGATTTATACGGAGACGACTGCATTGATCGTATTATATGAGAGAAAATGAAACACCGCGTAGAATATGCATTCATTAAATGTATATAAGCATATCGCAAGGCACTTACGGCTTACATATATGCTATGTAAATGGTTATTGAGAGCATTCCTGTAGTCATTTTTACTAATATAAAATCAATGTTACTGAAACAAATTTAAGTAATACGCAATGGAATATAAAAAATATAGGATTTGCTGAAAATAGCTCCACGTTACGTCTAATTGCTGAATTGTTCAGATAATTTATATATTGATGATCGTCAGATAGTATATTTTTCCAGGTTTCTATGAAAGAAGAATCAATGTCATCGATTAGAGACGCGTTCAAGTTTATTATTTTACAAGGTAATATATTTATATGAAATATATTTTCAAATAACGCTCAAATTTATTGTTTTAGTCATAAGCTTTAATTTTATATATAATATTTTACCATTTTACGATAAGCCTATTTTGCCATCTATTTTACAAATTATCATTACACAAATTTGTAAGTATAGCGATACATGAAATTAAGTTTCAAATCGATTTGTGTCATTTCCTCTTATATTTTATGGGTGTGTATACGAACAATGCAGATAAATAAATCACGGAGACTAATGTGTTCCATTGATAAATTCATTGCTTCGCCATCCTGAGTGGTTGTAAGAAGTTTAATAGAGGCTGAATAATCTGTATATATGTCGACTGACTCGAAGGACCAACAGTTATGTCAAATATGACCGTAAGAACATTTTGTTTTTTCTACATACTTAAAGAATTTTTAAAATTATATTCAATCATTTTAATTTCAGTTTGAAATTATATTCTTACAACATCGGTGTACAGACTTCACAAGATTGTAATTATTGTTTATACTCAACACATACTGTTTGTAATCAACTTTCTACATATAGGTTATATAAAATAAATCCATAGACTATTCCAATGACATTAAATGAAAATAATTTTTATTTCTCAAAATAAATATTTACAATATAGTTCCTACGGTGGGCGCATCCTTTTAAGTAAATATTTACCTGTGCCAAGATTCCCCACTCTTTCTCAGTATAAGTTTCACATAATGTTTAATTAAACTAAACAATACTATTTTCTTAAAATAATATAAAGAACAAATCATAGTGTGATTAGAGTTAATGTGTATGTATGTGCTTGTGTCTATGTGAGAGTTTATGTGCGTTTGTATGCATGGTATGTATGTATATATTTGAGAGATAATTCAATTAATGTAATAGTGTGTGTCACATTTTCAATTCTTATTATAAAATTAAGTGACTACTTCTAACAAAGCTTCAGCTTCTGCATAGTTTATTGTCAAAAGCCAATTTGTTACCTCCTGTTTAAGGTGATG
>DWPT01000678.1:0-22288 GCA_018251895.1 Agathymus mariae mariae
AAATACATTATTTTAAGTACAAGTCAGTACCGATAAATACGGATTACTGTTCTCGCCTCTCGGCTGGTGCGCCACAATATTAACTTGATTCATTTGATGCACAAAAACGCGCAATTCAGATTCATCCAAAAACCAACGGACTAGAATCTTTCATTCATCGAAGACAAATAGGTCTCCTTGAGGGTCGGCTCCTCGTGGATCGCACATGTCTATAGGCGACGATCATTCTGGTGGGCCGTCTGCTTTTTCGTCACTATTAAAATTGCACGCAATAAAAAGGTTAATTTAATAATAATTTATTTGTAATAAAGATTGAATAACCGTACAAGTGGCATTAGTA
This sequence comes from Agathymus mariae mariae, assembly GCA_018251895.1. Classification (NCBI taxonomy): domain Eukaryota; kingdom Metazoa; phylum Arthropoda; class Insecta; order Lepidoptera; family Hesperiidae; genus Agathymus; species Agathymus mariae. The sequence goes on from DWPT01000678.1 coordinate 341, forward strand.
GATATGGTTAGAAACATAAAAAAATGCCACTAAGTACCGCCGGAATAATTTGTTATTAAATTAGTAATAATTTGTATTTTTTGCAGCGTGTTTTCCAAAAGATATTTTCACCAATCACGTTTTTTCTCATAACTAATCACCACTGTTATTAGACCCCTCGGCTTTATGATTTAAAAGATCAAACTTTTATAAAGATTAAATAAAGACTACAGCCATTAGTTACCTCAGACAAATTATTCAAACGTATTAATTTTATTTTTCAAAATAATATTGAAAAAAAAAGGAAAAAGGTTTTCATTCGGTTCGATCACACAAGATCGCACTTCCAAATTTGACACGAATTTGTGTCGAATATGGCACAAAATAGAAACTTGTAACTTTTGAGATTACTGGAATTTCTGGCGAAAGATCACCGATTTTTAAATAAACTTTTACGTATCTATATTATTTAGTAGATTAATAGAGGGTCTTTTGTACTTTGTTGAACTTGTTAGATCATTGCCAACCAAGTTACATTAGGCATAACAATCTTGCAACAGTATGCAAATCTCCAAGTTTCCCCAACCGATGCAACTTGGAATGAGTAATGCAAGTTTAAATACGCGGGCATATTGCTTCTACAATGTGCATACCAATGGGATACCATTATTTGTCCATGGCTACACGATAACGAACGAATACGTGCCATTGTTTGGAGCATGAGTATCTATTATTATTCCAGACATGCTTGAATGCAGAAGAAAGCCGTGTATTTTTGCTATCGAAGGCAACTTTTTTTTTTCAACACTTTTTTTTGGATAGGGAGGAGATAACTTCTATCTGTCTGTCTAATCTAACAGTCTTTTAAAATCTGGATATGGTTGGACATACGCCTTTCCTGATTCGTGCCACTCCGACCCGTCCTGAACTGTCTAAATTTACGACTCTCCACTAGATTACTGATAGATACATTTTTGAATGCCGAGAACTCTTGTTCACGGTCGGAATACAATTTTTTCATGCGAACTCTTCGGTCAAATTATATATTCAGTCAAGTCTTGTAATTATCTTAGCAATTTATCACTCCAAAGGTTACCTTCAAAATTAGATTTAGTTTTTTTATGTGTTTTTTCTGCGCAATAAATTTTGAGAATATCGGGTTTAACATGTAAACAGATAGACTACAATCAAAATACAGTTGTTAAATTCATACATTTCAGAAAAACATGTTAACTTTGATAATCCGTAGCAGCATTCACGCATACATACGTGCATTGTATGCTTCGCTTTAAAATGTATCTTATATTATTTGAAACGTAATTACGTCTTCTTTTGTTCACGATTTTCTTCGTTTGTTTTATTAAAATACTTGACGAGCAACAAACAAACAAAAAGTTTTCTAATTGTGCCATGGCAGGTCGTGAATAACAATGCGTATTCAAAACATGAACACATTGCCTAACAACTCATTGCTACGTGTATGCTAGCACATAGGGTGCGTTGTTAGTGGGGACAATGTCGTACAAAATGTAAGCTGAAAATTACAATTTACTTACTGTAATACTTTTTCAGATAACAAAATTATAAATTTAGAAATATAGATATTAACCAAATTTGTGTTTGTAGTAGTTTATGTTTCAATCAAGATTTTGTTGCTGTAAATTAATTATTTTACTAGTAAATTGCCATAACATTTGAGCGGTGATTCGACAGAAAAAAAATTGTCAGAGCTGATTACGCTACCAGAGTTAAACGCAAAATGCTTTCAGAAACCGTATTTCTACCGTATTTATACTTTTCAGGTTAAATTGTCATTTTATTTCAAGGTTTTCTTAAATTCCTACAACTAAGTATTTTTAGTTGTATTTGTATTTACTTAGTATTAGAATACAACCAATTACATAATGAACACAGATAAGAACGTAGTAATTATTTTATTTTTTTATAAAATTTACGATTATAAAATTATAAAAGGTAAAGCAAACATCATTCATTTTTTAGTCAATACCATCCCCTTCTACTAAATCCTGAGGACCAACGAGCAAGTCTACGATGCCAGGTATATCGTGTTGGGTAATAACAATTATACTTCTAAAACTTATGTTAGAAAGTTTAATCCACATCTACAACATTGCTGTTACTTTTGAGTTATGGCGAGTCACTACAATTACAGTTTTCAGCAATCTCTCTTTATCCGAACAAGTCATAACTTATGGACAAGTATCGCACTAAGAGTTTGACTCTCATATTATTTTAGATGCCCTCGTTTCCAGGTTAACTATAGCACCATATAGTTGATAGTATCAGGCGTTACTGCGGAAATTCATTGTTATAAATTTAGTATTAATTTACTTTACAACAAACCGCAAGCACAGTGTATGATGATGTATAACTCTATACATGCATGTAGCACCATATATTTATGCACACATGGCGCTTGTATTTCATAAACAAAATTAATCTTGATTTTATTAAATGTTGTTAAATTTTGATAATTACTTTGATCAGACGTTTACAATTAAAATGGTTTCACATAATCATCAACAACCGATCTATAAAATAAGCGAATAGGTTTGTAATTATAGATGATGAATATTTTCTTGCATATTTCGTCAATACCGCGTAACAATAAACTACAACATGTTTTGTTTATTTTAAATCTACATCGTTGTTACTAGAGAACGCTGACTCACTTCAAGCTGACAAAATTACAAATGTAACATAGCGTACTCATAAGAACTGTAACGCCAGAACTTCGAAATCCGACGTCACCTGAAGCTAAATGGCTTTTGTTTCGGAGTACACTGCAGTTAACTTAGTGTACTTACGAACGTACCGTGTTCTGAAGGTAAAATCTAAGGATTAAACAACATTTCTCAAAAACTTTTTGAAACTAATAACATTTTACACAAACGCGTTAGTTAGTACGCGTCTTCAGAAGTTAAACGAATTTAATCACAGCTACATCAAGTAATTTCATCCTCAAAGAGCACAGAAAAGTTGATTCGTTTATCAATCAGTATTTAATAATACCAGTTGAACGCCTTACCAGATTCAAGTTCGATAAACGATTTAATCCGGTTTCTGTGAATCGAACATCAAGGAGAATATTCCATCTACACAATATGTGGATACGCACGTATAGTATATATGGGTCCTACGTACAGTTCAATTGCAAATTCGTTTCCCTTTGATCAAATTTTTCCATTTGTAAAAAATATTCTTGTGTGGCCAAAGTGAATTAAATATTTGGTAGTAGTTAGGAGTTTTTTTTTATTAAATCATTGTGTTGGCGTGAATTGCCTTCTGTAAAATTAAATTAATATACATTTTAATTGTTTTGTATTGACCTCTCTTTTTTATTGTTATTTATTAATGACTGTTGTCAAGCACAATATCTTATCTCGTTGTTGACTTACTTGACTGATTACCTGACTACTACCTTACCTTACCGTACCTTCACCTGACTTGTTGAACTTAACTGTAGTTTATTTTGACGTTTTTTTTATTATATGCTAGCAGATGCCCTCGCTTCGCTTTAGAAATACTACCTTACGCTTAGAAATAGCATCTGCATTGTTTAGGACTACGTTTTTCTCGTTCTGTGAATTACAAATACATATATTAATTTATAACGTTTTTTTTTGTTTAGGGGCGGATTGAAATGAAACTAACTGTAAATATTAAGTGACGCTTGCTGTAATATGTTAGTGAAAACAGTAACAAAATCGGATAAGCCGTTTCTGAGATTAGCGCGAAGAAACCCAGAGACATACAGACAAAAATTCTATCAACTATTGTTGTAAATTCTTCTGAATTAATAAAGGCCCCTTATAATAATTTTTGTCATTTATCGTTCATGTACAGTAATTGATCAGTTAGAATTTTATTATGTGTATAAATTTGTTATTACGAACTACCCATTTTTACGTTATATCATACGTATCCGCGTACGCACATGTACACGCACACATAGTAATAGCATAGCTTAACCAGGAAAATATCTAAATATCTAGTTGTGTGTGGTGTGCAGATCGAGATACTGATCTATGCAGTCCTTAATCTTAAAGAATTATAATTGTCAATACGTCTGCCACCGAGTTTGTAATTTATATAGTTTGAAGGATTGATGTCATTTTAACATACTATAATTGTTACGTCAGAACAATTTCATTCATAGTTGTAATATGATCCGATAGATGGCACTTTACTTAATTTAACAAATTTTCTATTTATATACTAAAAAAAATATATTTAAATATAATATTTTAGTATTACAGTTTATAAAATACATGATCGTATTCACTGCATACGACTATATTGATTTTACAATATCAATTCAATGACCTGAAGCACATTTAATTTTATCCTATCGGTCCCGAAGCGAAGCAATTCTATTAGCTATCGGTATAACAATTAGCAGTTACCTGCCTAACTGTGGCTGGATGGTACTGGTTAAATGGCTTTAGAGTCAATCGAGGGGATGATCCTTTCAAATATCTAGCTACCGTACACTTGCGTACGTACTTCATAAAACCTATTGTATCAGAATCTTAGATTCTAGGATCTATCGATCTCTGTAACATGGTCACTATAAGTCAAAAAGAATAACAGTCCTATAAGTCAGTCATCGTCATGGACTATTCGTAATATAAAGGTACACATGCAAAAATATTTTCTTTACACGAGAGTTATTTGAAGATACCCTGCATAATTTTCGCCTTTGCGCTATTGTTCGCTATTTTGCATAATTAATATTAAGTGTATGGTAATTGTGTAGACATTCCGTGCAACTTGACTAACCCTAAATCATCCATTATGTCTAGGTCAATGATCACAGTGACAAAATTCGTTGGAAATAATCGACAACATTAACATTGTAAACATAATTAATTATAAGTCAATGCGAGCAGGATAACAAAAGTCATTTCAAATTAGGGTTAACTGCTATTGACAAATTATCAATCATGATTTATCATTTAACTTAAAATCGACCGTTATTTATTTCTTCGGTTGCAAAGTAGTAAATCAAGTAAATGATTCACCAGTTCCTATTTAGTTTTTAAACTCATAGGTGATACCTGCATCCAATATACGGGATTAATTTTCAATTTATTACCAGTTACATGTGACATGTCTGCGCGTTTACCAGCTGTTGATACAAAAATATCAACAGTAAAAACAACGAGAGAGACTTTGAGAATGAATAGTAAAAAAATAGGGAAAACTTTCTCATTAAGGGCAAAGTGACTTTCTTAATTACAGTTTGCCGTTTACTGAACTCGTCATCGAGACTGTATTCTTCCACATAACTGCTTTGTCATCGTATATCAGATATTAGATACACATATACAAAGCCATTTGCTATGGTCCCAATTCGTTATCAACCCAATGCAAGGTCAAACATGTCTTACCTCGTAATTGAGGATGCCTAGAGCATATTCCATGACGCTTCAGTACGGAATGATAGAAAACTAAGCCAATCATCATGGAAATTCTCATACCAACTTATGCTTGCATAGCTCAACGACTATGTTTAAAGTGGCCTTTGACGCAGAACCGTTGAAGAAATTTTGCTATAAGCATAGGTTAAGATACGTGATACTATCCAACACCCGACCGTGCTTGAAGTCGCTTAACTCAGACGATGCCTGGAATAACACACAGCACCAGTACTGGTGTGGTGTTTGAAAATTAATAATTACAACTACGATCAGATTCAACTAGAGAGGACTAATGCCGGTGTTTCCGTTTTTTAATGAAAAGGTTTGTTGATTTGATATTATAGCCCAAAAGGCTTTACAAAAATTGCCATAGCGGACGGTTTTACACGTCCACAAGGCGGGGTATTGGTAAAGTTTTCAAATAGCAATGATCGCACCTCAGTAGAACTTCATTGGTTACGATATTGCCACTGCGCAAAGTTACTCCTCGTGGCACTTGGAAACTTCTTATACAAACTATATCGTACACTCGTAACCGTGATTCAGGAAACTGTATACCGCCATCTTTTAATACAGGGTAGAAACGAAGTCTAGAATATTCTTCCATTCGTTGTGATAAGAGTCATGTAGGGGCGAGCACAATGACTAGATTTGAACACGTTTATATGAAAGGGTACAGCGAGCTTAATTTGATTGGTACATTTTGCACACGGGGCGTTTGGGAACCCACCGCGGGGGTATTGAAAAACCAACATGATAATCTCGTTCTACCGTCATTCTTCAAGCTATATTATAGTTTATACATACATATTTCAAATGCTGTACAGATTAGCGTTTGCGTCAAACTTTCATAACATTAGATGTCTTTGCCGGGAAACTTAGTAAAGTGTGGTAGTGCATGTGCACAGTGGTACGTAATAACTTCCATATAAACGAGTTCCTTATAATTACCTCTCGCTGGTATTCCAGGTCGATAACAACTCTGTTTAGTTAATAGATAGGTTTCGAAATTACTGTCTATGTATTAACGTAAGGATCATACATTTTAATATATTATATTATTTATATATATTTATTTTGCCAGTGCTTATCACGACGGAACATTTATGAACATAATATTCAGAAGATTTCATAGACTACATAATAAGCTAAACCCGTCAACTCAAATTGCATTTAAATACCAAATGCCATACAGTTCAAAGTATTTCAAGCCTTCGAAAAACTATCAAAATGTACACTACGAAAATGTGCCAGTTTTGACACTTTATATTTTCTTATAAAATTTACACAGAAAACGCAAAAATGTACTCCTGGATATATTTACCGTCCATATCCCACGTGAATCCAATGCAGACTTGATAGTTTTCGTAATGAAATATCTGCTCACTTTTTTAAGTCTTCAAACAATTGAAATTTATTAACTTTCAGCGGCCAATTTCGCTAAAACCATTTATTTATTTTAAATTCATAATAATATAAATCACTAAGCAAACGCAAATGAATACATCACTTTATACGATGTGACCATCGACGTGAAATGGCAGACCAGCAAAATGATGGCCAATTACACATCAATCACAATGGCGCATTAAACACCTAACAACGGTACCGACATGTCGGGAGATTTGTCCCGTTGCGAATTAGCATTGATTGATTTATTATTCCATTCGTTATCGAGCAATCAAAAACCGATAAGGCGGGGATATTATTAGAATTGCTAAGGTATTGTTGTATACAATTTTTAGACATAAATAACTACATAACCGTTTTTATATTTGTTTAAGATGACTGTCTAAGTTTCATGAGTAATTTAATAAAAGAGTTTTCTGTAAATTATCTTTAATGAATCTCTTAATCGTGTTAAAACGTGATAACTCTCCGTCACTGATCAGTTCAAAAATGCACTCCATTACCCTACGCCACGGTATATTGGTAAAGGAGTTAGTGTCAAACGCAAGTATCTTAAATTATTATACCACCAGTAGACATTTAAAGATGACGTAACGAGTTCTGCCTAACGATCACGAAGGACAACCCGAGACGGTTTAACGTGCCCGCTGACGCCAAGAACTTTTAAAAAATATATCTACTAACGGCAGGACTGGTGCACTCCGCTCATTAGTTCATAATTATACCTACAAACTTTAAATAGTTGTTAGGCATTAATATTTACATATGACAAGTTTAATTTATCAACATATGCAAACAACAAAAATAAATTTAAATTCGAGGTAAAACATTTTAACAAAACTAAAAACTCTAAACTCAATGTAAACTGTATTTTTATTTAATTCAATTGACGACAATGTAGTCCAGTTGGGAGTGTCCCTGCCCAGCAAGGTTCCGAGTTCGAGTCCCGACTGGGGCAGACAGGGGTGTTGGGTTTTGATGATTTCGTAATTGTTTAAGTACATGCCTCCTGAAATCCTAGTACAAAAAGTTGAGATATAATTAAATAATGATAATTTAATTATCAATATGTTCCAACAAATATGTAGTACCGATCAAACAATTTCTACTAAGTCACGAGTAAATTGTGCAATTGGTCTATCTATATCAATCTATGTATATCTCAGCAAAATGTTACAACAAAATGTTCATTGGCGCGTGAATTTTTTAACAGCAAGATTTTCACAGAGAATTATATTTGTACATCTCACCATGGACTGAATCGCTCTTATTGATCACGCAAAAGAACCTTCCATTTCCTACACGTTTAAGAAACTTTTCCGAGTTGGACCAGTCGAAGAATACACTTATTCTAATGAGGGGTACTTACTTAGTTTTTTCTTCACACTTTATATTTTACGAACAAGGAGTTTTTATCTTCAAATTTCCCTTTCATGAAGATATAAACCACAGCCTTATAATGAAAAAACGACTAAATTAAAGAACATTTTTTTTAATATTGCATTCTTAGCTGTGTAACAATTGCTTCAGCACGTAATTATGCTTAATAAAAATTATTGTTGTGAAAGTACAATAATCACAATACGAAATGGTCAGAGAAATGTGAAAAATGTTTCTTTCTTTTGTTAGTCACTCGGATAAAGATAGTCATAGCATATCCATACCAATAAAATACATAAGAGTAAATAAGAAGAAGGACGACATGAAGAATACGAAGAACTCCATGTCCACGACGTTGAAACATTTTTGATAGCCACAGTCACAGAACAAGCTCTGAAAATTTAATAAAAACAAACATTCCGAGTATTGGATCATAATGTATTCGTTGGGTCTGGAAATCCTATTCAGGATAACCTACGGACACTTCAAAATTAAGGGGCTTTATCTGAGCTCCCGAGGAAGGATTTATGGCCCCATTCGGGAAAAGCATTAATAACTTAATTACTTGATATTTGCAAAGTTATCGCAGCAAGCACTGTTCAACAGTTCCATCGACGGATAAAGAAATTTTAATAAAGAATTTTACGAGATGAACGTGAAAATTAATGAAGAATTTGATTTACATTTTTGGTTAAGGACTGTAAAGTCAACTAAACCAGTAAATTCAGGGTAAAGTCAAGTAAACCCATGGAGGGTTAATTAAAAATGAATAAAAATGAATACTTACTAAACTCTTTTCAAGGGTTAGCGTTTGTGATCTATTCGTTTCCCTACAATTAAATTAGAATATAATTCATTATGTATTGTAGAAAAGAAATTTTAACTTTGTTTACTATGCTGTTGACGGATTATTAGCTAACTTGAATTGTTACCAAAAAATTTAGTCGAACTTACTTCTCCAAGGCTTTTGGGATTTTTAAGTATGTGGTTGGGTTATAACTACTTTGCTGCGAGCTACGTCGACGATCAAGTCTACTAATAGACCTTAACTACAAAAACACGGTTGACAGCACATCTTTAACAAGAATTATAAAGACTGCATCTGTCCCCTCGCGTACAAAGGAACGACGTACAATAGCTGATCGCCTCGTTAGCCGTACGGTCCCTCATAACGATCGCCGTAGGGATGTGAACTTGCAATAGTTGTGAAGTATATATTCGCGTTTGAGTGGTTGCTAAGACTTTCCTTTTTATAATAGCTTAATCTCAATTCTTAAGCAAAATATTTAGGACCGGTTTGGACAACACTTCTTTTGAAAAAATGCTTTTAATATTCAAATCGAACTATTTCTCATTCTAGGTGGTAATGATGATACATCGTGGAGTAAAAAAGATACTTCAATTGCCAAATGCATGGTCAATTAACAAAAATTGAACATTACTTCTCCTTCCTTACCTCCGATATTATACAACAGCGCTTCCCAAAAATGTTTCGTTCCCGTACCCCTTAATAAAACTTTTCATTGACGAGTACCCCTCCCCTGATAACTCCATACGTACTCCTAAAAATGTGTCTCGTTTTTCTTAGGGTGTAGCACCTTAATAAGTAATTAGTTATAAGGTCAATTTTAAAATACATATTGTAGATGTAATACATTGTAATAATTTAATGTAATAAATTACCTGTTTTAACTTCCCACTGTTTTCACCATCAGCTCTGCGAGGTTTGGTGTCAAGAATGTCCTTGAGTGGCGGTAAAAGCTTACATCAGTTGGCCTGTCTCCTCTTTTTTAGCTTATTTATATTAAGAATTTTTATACTACCTGTTGTTATAATTTTTTGGTATTTTTTTTCTAAACAAACAACGCTTTTCCCTTCCATCTCTGCTCATCAAATCATCTCTATAAAATATTTACTTCAATTTTGTAATATTTCAATTGAAAATACTATTATACAAAAAAAAATTATTAGTTAAATTTACAATTAATTTTTAATCCACTTCGAGACGTTCATATTATTGAAAATTCTTCTATTGAAAATTTTCTCACTATCAGATCATATTCTCTCAAAACATAGTAAAACACAAAACATGAATCTTCATGTGTATTTTTAAAGACCATATTTTTTTAAATAGCCTTATTTATATTTCAACATAAAGAAACTCTCCTATCATAATTGGTCAAAACTATTGAACTGAGAACTGTAGATATCTTTTGACCTTCGAGTAATCAATAAAACACTTCTTCCTGTTACGGCAGATGAAACCTAAAATTAGTTTATGAACGCCTCCGTCGTATCCAATCGTTATTAGAATTTTATTTGTCTTCATTAAAATGCATAGCTTTTTGACTCCGTCGCAAGCATAAAAATTGGTTTTTGTGATATCCGTCTACTTTATTTTTTTCATGCTTCACCGCCTAATCGTAATTAATTTATAAGCTAAGCATTTTTTTATCATCTTTAAAGTCCAACTTCATCATTAATAGTTCTCTACAATTTTTGCATTACTCTATACACAAGGAATCTTAAAGTTCTGCTGAGAAGCAATGTCATGTGTACTTATCTTGTTAAATTTTGTGTTTGTTCAACTTTCGGCAATAGAAACTGTATCCATTGGAGCTGCTATTTTATTTTGGAGTATACAAAGAAGCCAAACTACAAATCACTCTGTTACGAAAGTAACCCAAAAGTTAAACGCTGTACTCGCTATTAAATCCTTTTTACCCGGGTAAAGCTGTGATAAAGCATTGGAGATTCTATGTTTGGTCACTTCTTGCGTAGCAATATAGCAGTCATACATTTCTGTATATATATATATATATATATGTGTGTGTGTGGGTGTGTGTGTGTGTGTGTGTGTGTGACAAACGAACCATCTGACATTAAGTGATCATCGTCGCCCATAAAATCAAAGGCATCACCGAAGTGTTGCCGAATTACGTATGAAACATTTCACGGTCAACTTTAGAACGACGGTTGTGCTTAGCCAGTCGAGAAAAATGCCCTACCACCATGCAAATATAGTCCGGATTAAACTAATACTACAGAGCCCGGCAACCTCGAACAGAACGAACCGTTTGCCGTTGGGAGGTTGCTTGCACTCAAGGATGGATAGAGCCTAAACTTTAGTCGATAAAGCATAGCGAATCCATGCTTTAAATAATTTGTAAACAAAACTGGTCATTAAATCATTCATCAAACTCGTGGTATACACTACCAGATATATTTTCCCTAGATAAATGCGATTGCTCCAAAGTCGTCTGAATAAAATCTTATTATTTCAGTCGACCCCACACGTATCCCTCACTACAATAGGGTGAACACAAAAGATGGGGGAACGTCGCCGGTCGACCAGGATTTATCCGGAACTTATTACAGGATCGGGTGCAACCGTAAGTTACGATGGGCATCTCACTGCCACCGGCAGTATGTGACCCGCCGCCGTAAAATGTTGGTTACAAGAAAATACGTGAGGTTCAATACGTAATAATACGTGACACTTGTCAGCTGTTTTATTTGCTTTACGAGTGTACATTAGGGTATATTACCGAATACTGTAATATCTTTTTGTAAGGTAATAGCCGGTATCGAGCTAACGGTGAAATGGTCACCGTCTACATTCATACATCGGTGACATCATTTCCGCAGTATCGGCCACGAAGAAAAATCTCAGCTAACCTAAATCTATTCTATGAAAATTGACTAATTAAAAAAAATATTTCAAATTAACAGTTTGCTTAATGACAACGAATCAAGTTATCAACTATTCCACGTACCTTGACTTTCGCTATTTGCACACGAAAATAAAGAGGCGCAGAAAAATTAATAAATAAACATAGTGTACTTTCGTAATTGAGGACGGACACAAATAGTACTGCAAAGTCCAGAATACTCAAGTTTTAATAATGAGCTTTTATGGTTTTAAAGGAAAATGGCAAAAAAGAAATTAGTTACCAAGAAAAAACTTATAATGAGGCATTCAGTTTCAGTAAAGTGCAGCTAAATATATAAATTATATTTTCTTAGTCATTCAGTTTAAAAGAGCTATCACTGTGCAGTAATGCCATAAATTGTTAATTAATTACTTTAAAGAACATTATAGTGTAAAGTATTTTGAATTTTCACACCACAATTTGAACAGCCACTTTGACCATAATATACCTTTTTAGTCAACACATCGTAGAATTGACTGTGGAATCACTGTAAAATCACTGAACTTTCTGTGTTGACTTCGTACACTACATTATGGTATTATAAATGTCCATGAACGATGTTTGTCCATAGTAATGTCATCAAATGACCCGTCTTCTCATTTTCACTGTTGGCATCACTGTCCTAACTCCTGCGTTACATTAGTTCTCAGCCCTCTCGTTATTACAATACAATACTTAAACACGCAAATGAATTTGTTGCAAACATGTTATAAAATAAGATCAGTGGATGAAATATAAACCCTATTATTGCACGTCGCCTCCGAAAGTCATTCTGTGCTGTCGTCGGCACGTGGCGTGCTAATATCGCACCCATTGCTCGCTATGATAGTTAACACGACTATACTCTTTGTTGAGAAATACGCGGTGTAAACTGTTCAATTTTACTGAATTAAACAATTATTATTACTAATAAATATTTGCACATTATGTTAAATAAATATACTTAAACAAAAGACGGCTTATATAAAACTGATCATTAGCTTTGATGTCTGTTAAATCATCGATCTCACATAAGTAATTTTACTGTTTTATGTTAACGATCAGAAAACGAGCAGACTTGCCATGTCTGTGATCACCGTTTATATACATTTACCACGCCAAGAGGGCATCCAACGCTATGTTGGTCGTTTACTAACATTGCAATGTTAATTTTAGGAAAATCTTACGCAGGGAGTACCATATGCATTAAGCTGTCTTACTTCCCAGAAACTATGAAGAAGCCCTCAAAAATTACTTTCATTGGTAAACAACACCACAACCAGGAATTTAAGATTGTTTTTTAGTTGATTTTGATTTAAAAACAATGAAGGATAAAGCCTTTAACGCCCAAACAATGCAACAAAATACCGAAATGGCTAGACAAAGATAATCACTACATATCTAATATATAATTTACCACATTTCTTGGGATAACAGCTCGAGTTTCCAACAATTTGAACAACAAACAAGATGATGTCATTAGCGCGGGCGGCCATTTTGTTAATGCATTCCTCAAGAAACGGCTCGACGCGGCTTTGTCGACTAAATGGAAGCGATTCGCGCCATGAAGGTTTACGACTCATGACTTATCTCAATTGTGCTTATAAGCTTAACGTATAATTGTACTAAGCGTAGTGATATAAATATAATATTATTTTTATTTTTATCAGTATTCCGACCGTTGGTTTCTCGTTGAGGAAACATTGCAAATTGTTTCGTACCTGTATATTTAATGAGACTTCATGAATTATGGACATAAAGTACGAATGATGATAACATTGATTGATTCAGATAAACATCACTCACCCAGTAAAGACCACTGGATTCCATACACATCACATTGTATTTTTAGGTAATATGCAGAGAAAACTCAACCCTTATAGAAACAGGCGTAAACTTATGTATCTTACTGCCCTTCTGGCAAGCACGATTTTATACCAATCTCCTCGACAAAAAAACCTTAAAAAATACTTAACTTAAAAGTTAGATGACCCAATTATGGGCCTATATGGTACATATATATATATATGGCATATCGTTCTCCAACACGAAACACAAGTTCTGTTTACAGGAAAATCCTTACAAAAATCCCAGGCCCTTAAATTTACCCGAAAACGGCAAACGTTCCTGTATAATTTAAATTTAGGCAACCCTAACTCGAATCCGATTCAGACAGTTTTTTTTATCGTTTGCCTTACTGTAATGCGATGAAACATTATAGATACATAATGTTACATATGTGAGATATACACTAAGCTTAGCTTTAGAGCTTCCGACTCATCTGGTGTATGCTATACGTACATGAATATAAATGACCTGTATAATTCTTATGTGTACTGTAAGCTGGGCTTATAAATGGTGTATTATTTTACAACGTTGAAGTAATTTTTACTGAACGCTATTGTGTTTCAACTTTTGTATTTATAATCAATTGACATTTAAATTTCTGATGACGTAACACATCTGATCTTATACGTTTGTTATTACACAAACAGAAAATGTTGCGGAATATTATTTGATAAGCGTATTAAATCTATATTAATAATAATAAATTGAAATGAGACTGCAGCGTCGCCTTCAATACCTTGACTCGAGCAGGAGGTCGGTAGCTATCCAGGCAGGCTTCATGGAAAGATTATTATCCCACCGAGCAGTGATATTAATGACTTAAGAATAATACTAATAATATAATAGAAGATAAAAAGAATATAAAAGAAAGATAACATATTTAAGTTCCACACCCAGTGCTGCTTCACTCCTCACCTCAATTCACTCCTCGTAATGGCCAAAGATTGTTGTCATTCGTGTCATGTAATGTCACTGTCAAAACATAAAATTTTTGATATGTTATCTTAACTACAATCAAATCCCATTTTTTAAATATTTCTTTTGACTTGTTCACCTATCACTTATTACAACTTTATAGTAGATAAAGGAATTAATCGGAACAAACCACATAAAATATTCATTTGTAACAAAGTGTAGTACAATAACACAAAGTTTTGTTATTCGAAACATTTGCTCAAACATATTAATCACATGTAGAATTAGGAAACGTGGAAGTGAAGTCAAATCTACCGAAACGAATGTTTCTTGAAACATGTACGGCACCCATTATGTTAATGGCTCAGAAAATACTTTACGAGTAACGTTTGACTAAGAACAGTTGTAAGAAATACGCAACACGAAACAAACAATGGCCCTCAATATTTAATTCAGGCTCAACGTCTATATTGTTTATTGTACAAAAAGGCATCTTAAAATACTTCGTTTCGCAGAAAAAATCCATACAGTCTTGTCCTACGATGTTTGGAGGAAGCATTCTCCCATGATGGAGCTGCCCTTCAGAATACCGGTGAAAGATGGTGAGATATATGAAATCAGCCTCTAAATCTACAGCCCTTCGACCACGACAGTTTTGTCAATAATAGACTGACTGAGAAGAAGATTCAGTATTTATTCAACGCACACTCCCTATTCATCTCATTCAGCTAATGAACTTGTTTAAATCAACCTCCAGGCAGAAGTTGCACTTTGGAGTATCTACTTTAAAAATGTTATGGCATAGGATTGCAAATGATAAGGGTGTATGTATAGCTTTATCGATAACCGGCGATTATTTGGGGTAACCTAGGAAGAGTTAAACAGTCTTTTCTTCTCCTACTTTAAGAATAAGAGGGATAAGAATAGATTGTTATATTTGTAAATTATTAAGGGACATAATACGCAGGAAGGGAAAACGTAAAAAAACAGGGTAAAATAGCTCTATAATAATATAACAATTGAATTACATACCATTTTGATTTAAGGTGTGAAGGATCTTAAAATACCAATATTTTATGAAATGCCAAAGATTCTAGAGACGGAGTAAAGACGGAGTAAAGACTATCACAGAAGAAAGTAGAATGTCGAGGAGTGCTAAGCAATTATAAGAAGAGTTCTGCCAGATGACAAAACCAGCAGCAACCAAAAGAACAAGTACCATATTTTTGCTAGAAACTACCTATAGAAAGGTAGTATACACTACAATACAGTATACACTTTCAATGTGCTTATTCCTGTACAAAGAATCAAATGAATATTTAAGGCAATAATTACAGGGATTTTTTCCTAAGTATTTCTATAACACTATAACGTGCAGTCAGAGTCCGATAAAGAAATTTCACGCATTGCATACCAGAAACTTAATAGAAATCTGGATGATAATATAATTAGACACACTTCAAAATAAATTCTAAGCATCCTTCACAATAATACTCCCATAAAAAGTAAAGGTTTTCATGGCAATAGACCTTGAGCTTGCTAGTGGTCAAAGTTGGACATCTTACCACTTTACGATCACCATTGTGCTACAACCTGATAGAGACTGAAAACCTTTCGAAGCTTGAGAATTAGTGGATTCCTTGAGACAAGTCCAAAGGACATTTGACTAAAAAGGCAGTGGTGCGTACAAATGAAAGCTCGAAATTTTCTTGTATGCGCTGGAATACAGCCGAAGCTTTTAATGGATATAACAACTGCATAGCCTGAGCGCTTCAGTATACAGCACTATCTTCCATAAGGACGCTAATAATTCATTTCCAGCTATAGAAGTTAGCACCGTAATAGTTAGCTAGCCATAATAATAGTTAAAACTGAATTCTAGTCTGGCACACCGTTTGGCTGTGGGGTAAAATGTAATAAAGAAATACCAGATTTATTGTGCATAACGCTTTTGCAGGCTGCGTTACTCTGAGTTATTGGAGTCCGACGAATTCCGACTTTTTATATTGTGCACTTAGCTCAGACATATGTTGTCAATGAACATACAGTTAATTTGGTCTTAGCGATTGAACCGCAACTCGTGGTAGGCCATGACTTTTTTTATGTTTGTAGCCGACAAACGAGCAGGCGATCCACCTGATGGTACGTGGTCCTACCCTCGCTTTGCTTCAGAAAACCTACACATTACGTTTAGAAACAGCATCTGCATGGTTTTTCTACTGGATCTTTCTTTTTACGATTCTTTTATCTATGGACGATTTACAATGAAACGAACTTTAAAACAAAGTGGAAATCGATTAAGCCGTTTCCGAGATTAGCGCGAATAAACGCAGAGACGAACAGACAAGTAAACAAAATTCTAACAACTAATGTTGTGGGTTCTATTGTGTTAATAAAGGCCTCTACAATGGTAAGTTTAAAATAAGATACTTATAAAAGTTTATTCACTCTCCTATCTATCATTTTTAGTATACTAAGTCGCTGAAATAAGGCTTATTCTGGAAACTTAAATTCCTTTGTAACAGATGAAAGCGTCTAAACACGAAAACAATTGTAACAAAGCGTTGCTAAAAGTGGGAATGAAGGAAGTGAGGAAACAATGAATCTGAGACTGCGAGCCGCCTGAGTTTCTGTTATGAAAGAAAATGTTGTCTTAATTTTCATGAATTTCAAATCCACTCGTATTTTATAGTGAGTGTTCTCACTCACGTATCACTCAATATGTTGCGTTCGGGTAACATTACGTGTACTTAGGCGGGAGTTAAATCAACGGCTATTCTAGATGCCATGGTAATAAATGAGCAGCATATCTACGCACTAAACTTCACGTTTCTAACAACCATTTTTTTAATTCATTAAAAAAATTCAGAATTTTAGTCCTGCACGCTCCTGAGCTAATGTGTGTGGCTTTAGAGTCACATAGGTGCAGTTGCTCCAGCGAAAAAACGTGCGTACTAGTGAGTTCTATCTGATCTTTTTTTTTGTGTGAAGTCTGAATCAAATCTTATTCCGATCAGCGCGCTTAACGATATTATAACCCTCAGTTTATGTGAGCAAACCCGAGTACAACAATAGCATAATTATGGGTTTTATCATGATGGTGTTTTCATGATATGATATATTTTATAACGAACGAAACGAACTTAACGATATTTCCAAGATACCGTTACTAATAGGTTACGAAGTCCTGTAAAATGGTAAGCAGATTTAAATTAATATTAGCTTTTTATTAACTGGTCCACTACCAGTCATGAACATGCCATCGACAATGAAGCTATTAAATCAAGTAAGTAAAGATCAAATGTTTGACATATGACATAGTTCCATGTTTGAAAATGTGAAAGTCAACAAATGACTGTCCAAATAATAAAATGCTGTTCCCAAGCGCCAGTTCTCGAGCCAGTGAATAGATAGGTTACAGTTGCTCACTACATATAGAATTTGCTGCGTGGCTGAGCAAAGGGTTACTCGGTGAGCTGCGTGCGTTAGAATTTTGTTAACATCCCCATCGTATAGAGGAACGTGCATTAAAATATAGGTTAAATTTTTTTTTTCACTTAAAGCAGCTAACAATTAAATAAAATATTTCATGCGATTGTTAGTGATCGTATGACATCTGGGCCATTGGACCGCCTGAGGTAATTACACAATAGATTACTATTGTCGAATCCAAAAGCTATAGTTATGTTAGAGTTATATAGGTGGCACTACAATCAATTAATAATCTTTGCCGTAGCACTCTTGTGCGTAGCACCTTGTAACCCAATTGGTAGTAACCTTGCCTGTTGAACTAAGTATCCCGGATTCAATTCTCGGCTAGGGCAGATATTTATGTAACAGTTAAATATTTGTTCTCGGGTCATGGCTGTTTGTAATGTCATGTTTGAGTAAGTCCATGGCACCTGTAACGCAATAGGAATCCTAGCCCGGGACTATGAGTGTACGAATATTTATATTATGTTTTTCATGTGACATTTTCGAGGGTCGATATAACCTGCCTCATGATATCTCGTCATTTGTACCTATTAGCAGTCATTCCGCTACATTCATGTAGGGAACCGCGAATTGCAGATTTAACTTGGTCAGTCTATCGTTTGACCGACGTTGCTAGACATCGAGTTTCTAGTGTATAGAGACATCTGTGCAGCGCTTAGTCCACGAAATTCTGAATGTTTGTCTCCAGCACCAGATCTCTAGAGTATTCATTTTCTGCTTTCCAGGCTATCATCACTGCAGCGTACTGGTTTTGGTGGGTTTGGCTATGTTTTGATTCTTCCATTTTTTCTTCAGCTTGCCTATCGCAGATCCAGTTATAGGCATTAGTCACTTAATTTAATTAATAATAATTTCTATTAATATTATATATTGTAAAACAGCGTCTGCATGGCTAGTTAGCTCATTCTATTTTAGTAGCTTGTTTGTTAAATACTTTTTATGCAACGGAATAATGGGCAGATGGACCACTTGATGGTAAATGGTCAGTGCGCTGTGAGATCCAAGAATAAAGCGTTCTAATACATTAAATTCTAGCTTACAGCGCTCCCAATCTTACATATGTAAAATATCGTCTGAACAGTACAAATCAGTTGTACCGCGACAAAATAAATACTGAATCAATCTATCAGTCGTACATATACCATTTCTTTTAAGAAGCGAGTCCCAAAGGTAATACGTGAGTTACCCATTAGAACTTGGAACTTAAAGCACAATTAATAGGTATAGGGTATTATAGTAAAGACATAGAGAATATATCAATGACCAGGACGCCTGGAAATAACAGTGCCGAAACCAGTTCGGCGCAGATTAAAAAGATGTGCTGAGGAGTTTTATTAACCGTTTCTTCTCCTCGATGTTAAAGCTCCTTTTAGGAACGATAGTAGAAACAAAAGATTACGTGCATAAGTATATTTACAGAATAGCTAAATTATTTAAAGATTTTGAATTTGAATAAATATAATGTATTACCGAAGTAGGCACTATATAACAGTTCAAGCTTAAGTCTATGAATCATAGATTCCTCTATATTATCTATGCCATGAATATTTGAACATGTCACGCGACATCTTTCCTATGCAAATTAGCTCTTACTACTTCGACAGTGTTCTCACGGGACATTAGTATTCTATATCGGCAATAAGCACTTACATTTAGTGGTAATTAACACACTAAACTAAGTAATTATTTAACGGCCTACACAATGTAACATGTTGTTAAAAATATCAATTAAATATAGGACTATAGAGGCACATTTCAAAAAGTTTCATACAGAAACTATCATTACCCTATTGAGTTCTAAGTAACGCCATCTAGATTTACAAACCAACACAAATATATATCAAAATAATCCATAGAGGTTTTTAGTATATAATATTTATTATTTTGTGTTATAATTACCTATATAGGCACATTCAAATTACATTACATGTGACTATTAAATATCATACATCTATTTTGTAACTCTTGTTAATATTGCACAGTTAAAACTCATTTAAAATTGAACGTGTATGATAAACTGCACATTGCACATCTATCTATTTACGAAAAGGTGAACCACAGCTTCCCACAACACAGGAAAGCCTTGTGTGGGGGCAAGTGGCATTGAGTTTATTGTATTTCTTATTGCTAAAAAATGATTTTTCAGCGAAAAAATAGTTTTCGGCTCAATTTGTAAAATAAACTAAAGTAATATTCTTTCATTTTACTTGTAAACCTGACAGGTTTTATGTCTTTTACCGATATTTCGAGCCTATTAGATGAATCATGGTTACTGTCACGCTTGACAGTTGACACTTGACAGATACTAATGACGAATGAGTCTGTCAGGTTACGTTAAGTTCTGTAAACACGACACTCGATTCTGACATTATCTACTGGATTCCACGCTAGAGTTCATTTAAACGCATCTTCTCTATTAACATGATTGAGATGTCAATGGGCCTTCTCACTAAGCGGTTTTATACAATACTATATAAAATTTAAATAAAATTATTATTATTACACATAAATTCCCCTTTGACACAATTTTTACTTTTACTGCTGTTTAACCCCAAACTTATTTTGACTCTGATAAATTATCATCCATATTTTGTATTTCACTGCGAGTTACAGTCACTGGGGGTTAAAATTCACTCAGCAATTTTTTAACATAAATTTAACATTTTTTTTTTTATCGATACTCGATGTGATTATTGCTACCCAACAAAATAGATTTGGGTACATGGGGTAAACATGAACGATTAATAAAACTTCTGAAACTGATAACAAAGTGTACTTTTTTCAGGTGAGGCAAGTGTTTGTGTACCTAAGGTCTTTTTTGCCTAAGTGAATCAACGTGGTCTCATAAATATTATTGAAAATAAGTTGTCTACCACCACCACCACTTTTGCCAATGTACCGTTTAATATATTTATGCATCAGTCGTCTTCCCTCAACATTCTCAAGTAATTAGCATGGCAACCGAAAGCCGTGACTAATCACCTAATTAGCGTATTCCGCCCAGCAAACTCGTTGCAGATTTGTATTCAAAGCCGGACTGTGTTAGTCCAAGATGAGTCCCAGACCACGTAATGCTTCGGACCTTTTCAAGGATTAAGGCACAATCCAACACAGTGGTGATTTAATTAAAATTTGCATAGATTGAGCGTTATATATATGAGTGCGAATGACGTCGCAAAGATTAATTTTATTCCCGCCTACGACTTTGTGTGCTTCAACAGAAGACTGAATCAGTAGGTAACTTTTTCATACATCCATATGTCCGTTTAGACATTCCGTACGCACATTTAGATCTAAAGATATCGCGATCTCTAGTTTTCAAAATAAATTATTAATCCATCATATTATTGCACATCTTAGGTTATGGAATAAATAAATTCTTTTTGACGTCAATAATCGACAAACACGCAAAGAGGTGCTCGAGGTAAGGGGTCAAGAACGCCTATAGACGTGCACAATACCAAACGTGATACCAAGACTCGCTAATATGGCAGCCGAAACGCGTATAAACATTGCATAATACGTGAGTATCTTCTGATTAAATTAAAGCAACTTCAATTGGTCGTTACATTTACCAAAGCTTCGTCTATTAATAAGCAGGGTGCCGTACGACTATTGAAAGTCAGCTTACGTTCAAAGGAAAATCGCGCCCCATATTCCGAGGACTTAGAAATATCATACATTTTGTTCTCGCCAATAAAATGAGTTAATGTCAAAATGTTTGGAATGACATATGTCAGCGATTTGTCAATATGTTATTCTCTCATATTTTGTTTTTTTGAAAT
>DWPT01000679.1:0-22280 GCA_018251895.1 Agathymus mariae mariae
ACATAAGCCACATGAGAGCACACAACCGTCAGTCGTAGGATGCTTCTGAATGCAGTCGCCATGGCCGAAACGGCCGAGAGCTTAATATAATATACATATTTTACGTTTCGTAAATGCGTGTACATACAAGGCTTACTACCTCTTGTAGTTATTAAATGCTGACGAGCTGCAGAAGTCATTAAAATTCATTATAAATAATACGCAAATGGATTAATATATACACATTTGTATAGTAATAACCGACTAGACGAGCCATCTAATGGTAAGTGGTAATCGCCGCCCATGGACATAAGCAAGACCGAAGGTATCACTGATGCGTCGTCGGCCAGGAAATGAGAAGAAGGTAAGAAAGAAAGTATTGTCTCTCAAACCCCCAGTCAAGACACGACGAGTCCTCTGGCGGCTGACTCAAGCAGGAGGGTGATAGCTACCCAGGCAGACTTCACGGAAAGATAATAATACCAATAATAATATTCAGGACTTAATAATAATATTGATAATATAATCCTTACGCAAAGGCGTACCACCAAGCAGGTTGGCTTCTGTCGCCTCTTACTGTCGCCCTGTTCTGGCAAAACAGAACGTGGGATTGGGGGAGTATTCTAGGCGGCCCCAATACAGCCAAAATTGTATCTAGTACAGGAGATATTGGTTACTGAGTTAATAAATTTTAAAATCTGTAAATCTACACTATATATATACACGCTATATATATACACATATCATATCAGCCTTTTTAAATTAATGCTAAACTGATTGTTGAACCTTTTAAACTTATTAAAACTGGTGGGTCGTTCATGATTAGAGTATAAAAATTTTGTCAGAATTAACTGAAGTACCATAAAGTAAATTTAAAGTTAATGTTAATTTTTTATTGAAATATTGTTAAAGATGTTTGTCAATACAAAACCTTGTAACATGAGTTTGATATATCATCATAAGTATTAGAAAGTGTTCTCTGTGAATGTGAATAGGAAAATATTCTACCGGACAGTTTCATACCGCTTCTTGTTCCGGTACTAATCATGATAAGTATATATTGAAACAATAACTAAAAACTACTAAAACGATTTCAAAAAAAAATATTTCTTATCATTTATTTGTGTAATAAAACTATTACCGAGAAGTATGTGGCTATATTTTATATAGCAAATATTGATACTTTATCTGTAATTTGATATAATGTTGCAAGCCAACAAAATAACCAATTTTCATCGTAACCATGACGATGTAACTTTGATTCGTAACATCAAATTATATAGTACGTCGATCTGAAAGATTTATTCACAACAAGCATCTTAATACGTTAGGGACTCAATTAAGATTGTAATCAAATTTTGTTTAAATGAATTTAAAGAAACTTCTCCATTCTGATTTCGAATTTATATCATAGTTTTTGTGAATTTTTACCGATAATTCGACCCAATTTCGTTGAACATGATCACAGCGAAACTGTGGTGCTTAAACTCTTCACTGTTAAAATTTGGGGTATGTTTTATTTTAACGGCATCTCTTAGTAAACGTAGAATGTACCGCTTGCCATTCTGCTGTACTTAGTCACTCGTCTGCTCTTATATTTTGATGTTCTCCTGTGACGGTTTTAGGGCAAAATCTTATTAATAGGATCAAGATGTTGCGGCAAATGACTACTATCATATAAGTCGTAAGCTCGTTTTGCTAATGCTTTAGCCATCGATGCTAATATTTCCGATGATGATGCAATATGCCATGAAGGTGAACATAAATCTGCTCATCTGAGTGGGTTTTCTGTATATGTAGTGGTGGCTAGTGTACCGCTGGGATGCATCTCCAATGCGACATCCAAGATTATCAGCATTTGTTTTCCACTTCTAAAGTAAATTTGGATGCACAGAATTTAAGTAGAAATTTATTTAACCCATTTGAATCATGAATTCCAATTACCCTCCTTTAGTTGTGGTGCTCCACGTTCCTGCTGATCAGCAGATAAATCTATGGCTTGTCTTACAGTCCTGTTAAAAGTCGGTGATGTCTGTACCACCCAATAAAGTGCTAGCTGCACTCATGCATGTAGCAAGGGTTTTTTATGTACTTGGAAGAACAATTTCAGTTCCAATCTCGGTTAAACAGGTAATAAGCGAGTTACCAGCTTAATTTTTGGCCGGCGACCCAGCCGCTTCAGTGATGCGGATTTACATCATGAGGCTGGTTGGTTTTTGTTAATTAAAGCATCTCATTAATATCCCACTTTTTAGCTTTTGAGCCTTCTCACACAATAAAAGAACTTAAGCCCATTTCTCCATGCCAGGGAAGTACGTAATGATAATCCTCATATCTTTAAAAATATTTTATGGAATTTTTAGATATTATATCATAGCTCGAAATGTTTTCCTTTATTCAAATAATTAAGTATAAAAGGGAAAAAAAGTTCGTCACAACTAGTCCATCGAGCAGTCGATCAACATTCAAATGACTAGTCTACAAATTTTATAGCCTATTTATTTTTTAATAATCATGATTTACCTATTCTAATGTTCCTGTGCAGAGGTATAACGCCGGCAGTGATTTTTTCGACTGAATCGAACAAAATTTGTATAATAATATTTTCTTGTAACTGTAATAAAATTTCGGGTTCGGGATAAGTACGGGTTGACCGAATATGTCTCTTAGTAGATATAAGGAATATAGGATAGGATATATAGGATATAGGATATATTTTAGTAATCTCTAAATACCTGTCATAATCATAATGAAGTACCTTTCAAATACCAAAAGAATCCTTCAAAGAGGTGGCGTGGTTCTAAAACTCATTACAGGCACACAGAACCTTATAAAATTCGTAATTTCCCCAGGTGTTGCGGATGTCTTGCGACAATGATGACCCCTTAGCAACTCGTGGGCTACTCATATAAAAATTAAATTAAAAGAAAATATTTGTTTCAATTATTAAGACTAAAGTTTTATTCGTCTGCCTGAGTCTAGTTGTCAACCATTGACAGTTTTTGTATGTACACTACTACTTTTAATCACCAAAAAGAAACAAAATAAGATACCTACTGCCATTACTGACCACATCAATGAAACAATAGTAATTAAAAATCAAAGTCGTAAGATTATCCTTAAAAATAAGTATATATTTATCAACGAAAAACATCAACTCATTTTATATTTCTTATTTCCGCCAATTCATTCACTAAATTGCTCTGCAAACCCCACGACGCCGGCTTGCAGTGAAATTCGGAGAACATAAAACAGTTGCCTTCCAATCTTGCACGTTCTTACGCATCATCGATGTAATCAGTGTTTTTGTATCACATGCGCCTCCGGCAATTCCATAACCGGCAAATGGATGCTACGAGTATATTTCAATGTTTGGTGAAACACCAACGAAGCGTTGCGTATGTGCCACGTCTTGAAGCCTGACTCACGTAAACGAAACCACGAGACGATGTGGAGTATGTCAACGTCTGCTGGGGTACAGTTCGATCTTAAGGACTGTGACAGCTGCATATTCCAAATGTTTAAGAAGACCTCACGTTTGAAGACCCGAGAAAAGCATCGATAATGCAGCTCGCCGCTTTTTACCAGTCAGTACTGAGCGTAGTAACGGTAATTACATGATTACAAAGAACGCCGAAAAACACATGAGATGATAGCAGTCGACCGTTGTCTGAGGATTGCTTTCTGTTACTGATTGCTTTAACATTTCGACATTTCTTGGATGGATGTTTATTTACAAGAATTGGACTAACTTAACCACTATATTTTAAAAATTAACACACTCACACCCCCGCTGTAGGTTTCCCTGTATTGCGGGTGGCATGGACATACACAAATGTAACACCACAAACACTATTACAACAATTATCTGTCAAGACAACAACAATTATCTGTCAAGAGAACAAACGTTTATTTGTCACATAAATGTCTGTCCCGGCTGGGAATGGAAATCGGGACCCCCTCGCTCGGCAAGCAGGGTCACTACCAACTGGGCTACGGGACTTACCAATTCACCAAGAATTGTAGTTTCAAAAATACTGTGCAATCATTGTACTACATCTCTCAGCCGTGTTGGATTTTATTATTGATCGATTTTGCAACCATTGGGTTAGTCATGAGTGAATATAAAACTTGAAACTTCTAATTATAATAACGTTGTCAGTTTTGAATGATCAAAAATTCTGATTGCACATATGTGTTTTTTCCTGTTCTACATTGTCAGACAATATATTTTTGATATTTAAACAATAATGGTGTATTATTTAAATTACTGTATTTTATCAAGCTTTCTTTCTTTCTCATCTTTGTCTGATATCACTGCCTGTAATTTTCGTGGTCCTTAAACTTACATAAGCTAACTATATTTCGTCGTATAGTAGTGTCGTGCATACTGTCTTAATAACTTAATTCATTATATTTATATATATATCTTTTACATCTCCCATATATATGACGACAAAGCTAACTAGATGTGTTTTAAAGTTTGGAAGTTACAAGGATTTGAATTGTTCTAAATTAGCTCGAAGGCGTTCCATTTCCAGTTTCCATTAGAGAAGTTTCCAAATGGAACTTTAAGTCAGAAATGTAATGATTACTAAGTAACTTTAATGCTGCTTGTAACTCGCCTAAAATCTAAGATTTTTATGGTTAACATCGACAAATTGCTGACTGCTGTAAACTGCAAAGGACTGGAATAACTTGTCCGCGTGGGTGTTCCCGGCTACTTACGATGTGGGAGTCTTCAAGAGGAGAGTGAATAGGCTAATATGAGTTAATGCGTTCAACATCTTAGACTTCATCACCACTTAACATCAGGTGGGATTGTTGTCAAGCATTAACTTATCTTATGTAAAAAAAAAATGTTCTGGTTTTAAAGGTTCATTTACAATGACCACACACAACTAATACTTATATAACAACTAATACTTATATAAAACTAATCTTATGTGTTTAAGTGTCTGTCAATACGACACGTGATTTAGCGTTGATATCTTATGGTAACGTATGATATCTTCGTTGTAACTTCTCGATTGTAGTCTATTTGAAAAATAAATCTTTGGCACAAAATTAAAATGTTTTCTCTTTTATATCTTGTTCTGTGAAATATATTTTTTTATTATTTTTCGCAAAACATCACAATATCATATTTTGACTTGGCATACATCAATATGACTACGAAAATATTTTAGTCTTAAATATCACTGACATATATGCTACTATAATAACCTAAACAAAATATCCACAACGAAAACTAAAACCACAAAGTTTCTTCACATGGCTTCACGACACACCTGAGACCTATGCGTTGTCCGATCGACAAACTTATGTATACCTTCCATTTCGCTAACACGCACTATTCCGTACTCTAAGGTCTGCATGTCAAGACATAATTTGCTTCATCTCGCTCTTTGTTGAAGATAAATAAGGTTAGTTTACTGCGAAATGGAGATGCAACATAATACCAACACAAAGCTTCTGTAAGACTGTGAATTATTGTTTTATTGAGAGCGGTCCATATTGATGTTATCTTATCTTTCTATATTTATAGCTAATGTTCTCTAGTTCATTGTTACGGATTATAAAGTTCAGACTGGTCCATTGTATTGTCTGCAATTTGTAATATGATGGTCGTATTGTGCTAACAATAATAGTAAGGGGCTCTTTCCATAGTTGACCTCAATGGGGGTAACCGAGCTACCACTAAGTTTAATTACCGTTATTTAACCTTACGGTAATTCTTTGCAACCATGGCTTTGGCACCTTTTATAATCGAATCAACTGTGACAAATTTTAAAGTATCTTGGCAGAACGTATGAGCTTTAACTGTTTCTATATATATATATATATTGTGTGCGTGTATATGTCACTGAACTTCTCCTAAACGGCTAAACCGATTTTGCAAAATTTTTTTTGTGTGTGTTCAAGGGGATTTGAGAATGGTTTACATTCACAATTTGGTCCACTGGAAAATGTTTTTTTGGAAAATGGAAATTTACCACTGGAAATTTTCGAATTAAAGACGTGTGTACAAGACAACGTCTGTCGGGTCCGCTAGTTGCTTATAGTTTTTTGTAAATAACTTGCTTTCGAAGATAGTCGTATGCTTAATAATTTCACAAGTGATATGGTTAAAACTTTTAGTAATTATATGTAATACGACAATGTCTGTGCCCAGAGAATACATAATTTGTTCCTTGAATACTGTTAAGTAGGATCAAACTCAGAATTCGGTGAGTGTAGACCACTCTCTCTGATATTCTGAGAATATGATTGATAGTATCAGGCGTCCAATCCAAACAATCCGCAAGCACAATGTATTATATACTTCTTTACATGCGTGAACCTCTTACAATATCGAAAACGTACCTCAAATATAGCGTCAGGAAACAAATGTTTTATCAACCCAAATCTTGGAAATATCAAAAAAGTTTTTTAATCTTCATCACAAATAGATCCGGGATAAGACAAAATGGATAAAGCAATACAAACGAAACAACTCATTTTAATCCGCGGGTCTTACATAAGAACTGACACAAAACATTT
Organism: Agathymus mariae mariae; assembly: GCA_018251895.1. NCBI lineage: Eukaryota > Metazoa > Arthropoda > Insecta > Lepidoptera > Hesperiidae > Agathymus > Agathymus mariae. The sequence continues at coordinate 6,523 of DWPT01000679.1, forward strand.
TTTTTTAGTACCTACAGAGCGAAAAAAAGAAAATTCGCGAGATAAATCAACGGCCTATACCCAGAGGACTGGAGAAATCGCGAAATCGTCTCAAATGAAATTTTCCACTTCCCAACATATAATATACTCACTCCGTACTAGTGCTGCCACGTTCTGAACACTCAAAGAGAGGATATTGGAAATTGAGTTCTTAATTCGGAAGAACGGAAGAAACATGACCAAAAGATCACAACAGAACCCTCGGTGAAATTAATAATACTTTTACATTTACAAATATGTTTCATTACAATTTATTTAAATATTTTATTAACTGCATCTTTTTGCATTACATACAGATATCCTCTGTATTATCTTGTTTTGTTAAGAGATGGAAAAATTCGCAACTACTATGAATAATATCAGTTAACTGAGACTATTTCTAGGTAAAAGATAAAATAAATAATAATTCCAGACTCATTCTGATAAAAAATAAATCCGGACGTGTTCACATCCAAAAATATTTAAATATCCCGCGCAAATCGTAACACATGGCAACGCTACTTCGTACTAACATTCTCAAATAAAAGTGAATTCTTTCGCTCAAGAAATAGTGGCGAAATAAGAACGAGGGCCTGATAAAGTTTTCACGAGAAACAAAGACGCGTGAAATGTATTCGAGAAGGCAAATTGTGTCCCAAATATAGTGTGTGTAGAGCAAACGACAGGGTAGGGCCCTGGCAGACGAGAACTACTGTTACCATTTCAAGGTGACCACCATCACGCACTAGCCTCTTCGTTGCCTAGATAGCTATGTGGTCATTGCCAACCATCGTACATCTGCAACACTATTAACGACGCGTTGGTGATTGAGAAGCGGATTGCAGTCTCCTTCCTTCCGATTCCCATTTTGGCTGGGAATTTGTCGATACCTTTGAGGTTACGGAGGTCCGTGTGCGACCACATACTATCACGTCAGTTCTCTGCTGATATCCGCAGTACCAATTCATAATGTTACATTCATTTCCATCTATACTGTGGCCATACCATGTGTCTGTCTGTCAGAGAATTTAATCTTTTTGTTAAATTTCATGATAAATATTCGTGTTATGACTCAATGACGTCAGTTTGACCGTTTTGAAATTTTTTGTGTATCTGTCTGTTGTATATCTAGAACGGCTAGACCGAACTTAATGGAAATTGGTATGTAGTGCGAACACGAGTTGCGCAGATGATAGGCTATTTGGTTAACCAAATAATGATTAGATAATCAAGACAAAAACATAAAATTTTGAATAGATAAATATTCGAACCGAACGAATTCGGAAGGGGCCGCTAGTAGTTACATACAATATTACTCTTGCAATTTTTCAATGACCTTATAATTTTTATTTGCAACATTATACTCGTGTTCTATGGCCACAGGCTGTTTCAAATGTAACCAACAAAAAATTCACTAAGCAAACTGCAAACAAAATAAATATTCGCAGAGTTTCCCGTACCGATGAAATCACTTACCTTAACTTCAATGTCATAAAAAAAATTCTTTGTACATAATACATTTGGTGCGGTGTAAACATTGTCAATTTCTGAGCCAAATACGGCTGTTTATACATTATATATATTTAAATTACTTTTAAAATAATACTCGCTGTAATATTTATGTGTTCTTTTTTAAGCTGCTTATAAATAGTTCAAATGTTTATAGTCGTCTGTTACTCCCGACCTCGACCTCGCGATCTCAAAGCAACGTTGTTAAACTCTGGCACCACATTATAAATATATGATAACTGACTCGTGCGTCAGTGTGATGGAGTAAAGTTTAAAGGGTTGTTTTACCCTCTGGTAATTTCAGTTTGTTATACTCTCTTAACTTTAAGCACCCGAGGAAATTGAGATAAATGTACATTAATCATAATACTGATAAAACTGGAGCTCAGCTGGCTGTACACATTTTTTTTTTTAATAGTAACGAAGTTTTCAATTTTTGAAAAAGGAACTAAATTTATTTTGAATTTGTATTGTAGAGTAGCAAATGCCCTCGCTACGCTTCACGTATTTATCTGGGTTTTTCTCGCTCTGTAAATTAGAAATACATATATTATTTCATAACTTTTTTATTAATGGATGCATTGCAATGAAACAAACTTTAAGTATTAAGTGATGCTTACTGCAATACATTAGTGAAAACCAGATCAAAATTGTTTTTTTTACGCCCGTGGACACTAGCAACACCGGGGACGTCACCAATGCGTTGCCGGCCTAGAAGGATGTGATAAACCCGCTTCTTGAAGGACCATGGTTAAGTCGTTTCAAAATTCACAAAAATTCTAACAATTATCGTTTCGGGTTCTATTGCGTTAATGAAGACCCCTAATACTATAATTTCTCATATATCATTCATGTTCAGAACTCGACGAGTTACAATTTTATTATTAGTATAGCTAGATATACATATAGATAACACATCAATGCTTTATTACGTCGCACTTAAGATTGTGACCCATAATAAATCGTTTATTTGTAATGCACTGTTTAGGAAAAACAAGGTAACCTGTTAATGATTTAAAATAATTCAGTTCGTAATTCTTTAAAGCTACCTTTTTTATGATAAGTAGTAGACAGGTAGGTAGTAGTAGATAGTAGTAAAACTGACTACAGCCTACCTGTAAGTACTAGCCACCTACAGCCCAAGGCCAAACTTGCAACTGGCTCGAAATATTGGCAATAAATAAAATCTGTTGTGAGTACCCGTTGCGTAATAAAATATTTGTGTGATGTTCAAAATTATATTGGTTATTTAAAAATCGGCATAGAGATAAAAATATTCGATAAATTCAGAGCCATAATTGCAGAAATAAATAAGATATGATTACAATATCAAAAGATATGTATAGGTGAAATGAGTAAGACAGTGATCGGAGGTGATCGCACAAAGATTATTCGGTAAGTCAAGACCTGTCAAATAATTAATCTACTATATTATTTGTAATGTTATAAATAAAAGATGTGGATTCTAGAGATGATACGCTTGTATGAAATAATTCTTTAATATAATTGTTAAATGATACTGATTGCAATACATTAGTATAAACAGAATGAAATAGGTTGAGTTTTTTCTAATATTAGCGCGAGCTACATTCAGACAATCAAACAAAAGTTCTATCACTGTTTTATTTTTGTTGTATTCATTAATAAAGACACATAATAATAGTTTTCTACCGTTCATGGAAATAAAGCGATCAGTTAGAATTTTATCGTAATGTATAGAAAAGTTAAATATCAATAAATATTTTAACAAAAAAAACCGACTTCAATTTGAAGAAGGTAAATATCTTGGTTCCATCATCATCAACATCATTATTGGTATTTTTCCTTCAACATTAAATGGGACCAAAAGACAAGTATAAGTACACCCTCTCAAACAAAAAATGAATTTTCCAAATCAGTTAATAAACGATGGAGTTCTGACAAGGCAAACATATAAATAACAAAAGAATTGAAAACTTCGTCCTCTTTTAAAGTCAGTTAAAAGATCTTAAAGGCTTTATATAATTTTATCATATGTAAAATGAAAAAGTGACATTCTCATTCTGAAAATAATCTGAAAATTCTGAGTCATCCTTATTTCATCTTTAAAAAAAATTGTTATGATTTGATAAAAGATATAAGTTTGATAACAATTATCAATAAGTAGAGAAATGTCAGTAACTTTCCATTATAATAATAAAGCGCGTGCTGTCTTTTATTTATTTGTGTGCATGTTTTTGTTGCGAAAATGGTTAACTTTGAACTTCAAGGTGAATCAAATTTAAGTGAAAAACAAATTAATTTAGTTTGTGAAGTTCTTGAAAAACAGGGCTTCGAAGATACTAAAGTTATAATAGCAACGCTTGGAAAGTCTAGAGACAACTATTCTTCTAATGTGAAGACAGTAACAGCCGAGGGGGGCGATGGCAAAACTTTAAAAATATTAGTCATAGTAACACCAACATCTGAATTTGTAAGATCGGTAATAAATGTAGGTGTTGGGTTTAGAAATGAAATTTTAATGTACGATAAGATGTTGCCGAAGTTTCGTCAGTTGGAAATAGAAGTCAATGTGCCAGAAAAAGATAAATTTAAATTTCCAATTTGTTATGGGATGTTCAATGAAACTCTACATGAAATCATACTTCTAGAAGACCTCCGAGAGAGTGATTACATTATGAAAGACAGATTTAAGTCGTTGACAGATGACGAAATCTGAGTAATTTTAGACGCATTTGCTAAGTTGCATTCATTTTCTTTTGTCTTGAGAGAAAAAGATTTGGCTGCGTATAATAATTTAACCTCAAAACTAACCGATTTTCTCACGACATTGCCGATGGATGAGAATGCAAACACTAGCTTTACTCTACTAGAGGAAAATATAAATTCTTTGTTTAATGTTGATAGATATAAAAATAAAATTAGGGGTTGTTTAAGCAACATTACGAATGAAGCCCACAAATTAAGACGATGTGACGCAGGGTCTAAGTACAGTGTAATAATTCACGGTGACTCGTGGACTAACAACATTCTATTCAAGCTGGTAATTACTTAATATTATCAAAATTTGTCTTAACCATTATATAATTCGTGCTTCATTTTCATTTGTCATACATTAAACTATCATATCTTTTTATTTCAGGATAAGAATGGTACTCCTGAAGATTGTATGCTTATTGATTATCAGCTGTCCACCGAGAAAAGTCCCGTTAGCGACTTTCTTTATTTAATTTTTAGTTCCACCGATTATGACACTCGGTCAAAACACTACGATAGTTGGATTGATGAGTACCACAAACAATTGGAAAAATATTTGTCCTATTACGGGATCAAGGCAAATTATGTTTATTCCAAAGAAAAAATGCTGGCTGATTTAAAAAGGTATTCTAAATTATTTCTAGGGTGGTCAATATTGCTTACAAATGTACTATGTATGGACACAGAAGCAGCCACCCAGTTCATGAATGCAATGGATAGTTCTGATAATGCCGAAAAAATAATGGATACCATGAAAGCTGATGGTATCGACAGTAAAAGGCAAACCTTATTGAAGACAAGAGTTCAAGGCATAATTGACAGTTATTATGATTTAGGATATTGTTCTTAAATTTAACTTATTTACCAAAGTGTAATATTAAAGCATTACTATTTTACAAATTATATTGAATGTTATATGTTGGTGTATTTATTTGTGCAACAAATCAAAAACATAGACATTTAAATCAGAAAAAAAATCTCATTTCATTGGTCACACATGCATTGCATTTAATCTCAAACAAAGTTTACAAACGAGAATTTTATCATTTCTCGCAAATAAGTAGATAGTGTTAAACTACTTTTTTCTCCAAAAATATCATATGCTGAAAATCTATTACTCGCTATCTTTTTACAGATATACTTATGTGTTCAATCGAGCACTTAGTAGAAATCAAACTTACATTAAGAAATATTCAATTAACAATGGAAAAATTACTTATATTGTGGAGAACCAAAGTCATACATCTTTTTAAATAAACGGCCATCCTCGTCATAACGTCATTGTGACCTTATTTGCTTGAACCAAACGTGGAAGGACAAAAAATGGACGGAGAGTTAGATAATTTCACACGAGACCTTGGCTAATTCTATGGGAATCCGGAATTTGTGGGAATATTTCAACCACCATATAGATAATTCAGTTGACAATTGTTATTATTTATTACTTAGATTTCTATGTAGAGCTTTCTAGAGTTTCTAGGTAGAGCTGCTGGTGTGTCAATAATAAATAATTAATTGTTGGCTGTGATCAACTACGTGAAATAGCTCGCTTATATGTCAATAAAATAGCACCCATTTACTGTAACGAAACTGTTTCTTCCAAACCTACCCACTAAATTTAAAAATGAAATGTTTCCGTTAAATGAAGTTTTTCTATTTTAACCCTCGTTAGCTGCAACTCATGTGTAAAGAGTGATTCGATTTAAAACCACCTAACGATATACTGGTGAAGTGTATGAATTGCACTTCCTTATAAGATAATCAATACATTATTTTTATGTCAAGTGAGGCTGAGCACCAGGTAATTGGCTAGAATCCAAGATGAAAGCTGGAGATAAATTTATTATTTACAACACTTCATGTTCGATTCTAGGAGGTTAGTACCTAACTAGCTGGGTAAAAACCATTACCACCACGAACAATTTTTTTATTTCTATGAAAAAAACAGTTCAGCATATCCGTGACCATTGCTTAACTGGGTTCACATCGAGGAGAGGCTGATCTGGACTCAAGGATTTGTGAATTCCGACATAAAACCATTCCGAGGACTTGATTTTCATGGATGACAACCTTTCTTTTGTATACTTAAACATTATATAAATATTGTTATCATAGTTAATTACAATTATTAACCAATAGAAGACTAGTAAGGAAACCACGTTCAACTTACTAGTTAATTACCTCGGGAAGCCGAAATATTCCCACAGAATTCCGCGTTCCCACAATTATTCCGGGACACGTGAGAAATGATTAAAATGTTAACGTATTTTCTTTTGCATTTAGAGAAAGGGTGGTGTTAAAAAAAATAGACTATTTTTTGTTTATATGTTTCTATTTTAACCAACTATCGTTGTAAATTCTCCACGAATATATGTTTTTTTTATGTTCGTGGATGTTCAGTTGTATTATAGTTCAAATGCTCATTTAAACATTATTATTATTATGTTCATTAATGAACAATTACTTTCGTAGACAAACTTCTTACGAGGAAACCCCCGTACCTGGAAGGTATTCTACTGTTCTCAAAACAAGAGCTAGTCAATCGACGCCGAGACGGCGTAGTAATAATATTATGCGTTATTATAAATGATGATGGCGAAATATCAGATATGTGAAATCTACCAAATATATTGTTTATAATCTGTTTTAAATGCTACTTAGAGCAATGTGGAAGACTAGCAATAGACACAATGTTGTGATAAAATCTTGTCTATATCTATCATCATGTTAGTGTCCAGCTGCGTGTTTTGTAGGGTCTAAAATTTATTAAATTCATTAACGATAAATTGATAACTATCTTAATGAAGATTTTTAAAGCGCTTAATGAATTTTAAATTTTTTTTTTTTTTTAATAAATTTATGATAATTCGTTGGCCATCTAAGCCAAACACATGTTAAATTAATTTTAATAATAATTAATTATTTCAACTTTTGTTGGTCGTACATTAATTTTTATTTCTATTTAATTATAATAACTTAAATACTGTAAATAATAAATTACAATAAAAAAAAATTATTAAATCGTACAAAATAATTAACATCATACTTAAAATTTGTATATCTTAAATTTCTCACGGACCTGGGTTCACGGAACGGAATCCCACGCACAGACAGGTAGGTGATAATTTAATGCGCGTGCATTTAACACACATTTAGCAGGCAGCTATAGAAATGCTTTTTTTGTCACCGGTATATTTATAGGATTTCTATTCCATTCTAACTAGGGAGAAGTCCTTGTACCAACCAGAAGTCTTAAAGAATTTGTAAAACTAATTAATTTTATTTTTGTTTCTATACATACCTGCAAAATATTTAGCTGCATTGCAGTCATAACAAGTTTGGCTGGGTAAGCCAAACGAAGTCTATGCTATGATACACCGCGCGAAGTTTGAATTTTTATTATGATCAATAAATTTACTTACTCGTCGTATTTAAATGTTGTCCCACAAATTCCCGAAATAAACACATAAACACATTGTTATGCAAAAGAATTATGTTATTACAAATAACGGGTAGATTCATCTAGGGATGTGCCCACATATCATTTAGATCCTGTTTTACATAATTTTTACGTTATTTCAAATTATTGTGCGTAGTTTAGAGATATTCATGCAGTCCATTCTATTTTTAAAATCCACGGAATAGAATCTGCGTTTAATTATGGTGTATTTTCAAAAATTAATATAGTTGTTAAGACAAAAAAAGAAATGAAAATATATTTTCATACAAGAAATAAATCTATTTTTTGGAACAACAAAATATTTTGTTGAATTATTGCAAAGCCTGAAAAATGAATAACAATTATATTGAGTAAGGCTAATATTCGGATAAGGCACAGCTTTGCATCTGTAAAATAAATATTTATATTTTTTATGTATATAGTAAAGAAACCAGCTGATGTACAAAACAGTATCAAATATTTCAATATGATCCAAATTCAATTTATAATTTTCTATTTATAATAAAAACTTTGTAAAAATTTAATTTGATAGCTATTTTCCAAAATCCTCTAAAATCTTTACAAATTAAAAGTTCACTGTATCTATAAATATTTATAACGAGTTAATATAAAAAAAATCTTACATTGTTTATTTGATATATTATATTTATATATATTATACATATATTTACTTACTTAATGTTTTAGTCATCATTTCAAAATAAATAACAATAGTCAACAACCCTTTGATCTGCCCAACCCTATCACACGAGTGTCCCAACATTACTCGCATTATTCGTAAATTCGTCCGGGAATTTACGGAGGCGCGTGGGAATTTTTATTAACGGCGCCTTTCACCCCGACAGTGGATACTTCACGAGTTTATTAAGTGTACGAATGAACTCGGAACGCTGTCCACGTTATACGTGATAGGTACCTATAATGTAACGACATATGGGCAGAAAATACTGATGCGTGTATTTACGAATACCTCTGTGAAACTTACATTAGAAAACAGGGAAATAACCATAGACGATCTTAGCAACAACCCTACCTACCGAGCTAGGGGCGCAGATTTTTATTTTGATTTTGCCGTAACAGACATCTATGTGACAGAGAACTGCTTGTCCGCCGGCATTAGCTAGTAATGTGTTATTGAGTGTGTTCAAGTTAATACATAATTAATAATTATTTTTAATGCGAGAGTTTGATAGCTTAGTAAATTATTTGTACAATTTTAAAATAATTTCAGTATTATCAATTTACAATAATTATTATGCCACTATTTTAATATATGAAAATAGAATTATACTATTTATACATATATTATTGTACATATAAAAAAATAAAGGAATGATTATACAAAACAGAAACCCTAAGCCAGAGACAGCCATAATATGACGAGAACAAGCCACAGTCGTGGAACATTTCTTGTGGGAATATTTGTGTGGGAATTTTCGACATAGCAACAACGCCAGCACGTGCCGGTTATACAAAAACTAAGCGTGATAAAACTGTTGGTTAAGGGTGATTAAAATTTAATAAGTATAAATTGAGCTTAATGCCGTTGGGGTAGCGAATTAGGTGTTTATATTTTATTTTTATACAGATAGGATAAACTGCCGTCAAATCACAGGGGCACCGGTCTCATGGGAGCGCCGAACTATCGTGGGAACTACATCCTGTGGGAAAACATCTTGTAACGTGGGAAAAAATACATAACGTTTTTTTATAACCGACAAATCGTGAGCCGTGTAAACGACATTTGAAAGAATGAATAAGCGATTAGTTGTTTTTTTTTTTCATCGTACGCGTCAACATATAATAATAATGATGATAAACAATTTACACCTACATAATTATAATTGTATTATGACACGTAAGCTTTTTATACAACTATCAAAGATCGTGTAATTTTTTACCAACTTGCATATGATGTTCATATTCAAACAATACAATTTGTTTTGTCGATTTTATTGTTAATAATTATGTTGGAATTTGTATTAGTGTTATATTCTCAGGTAATTAACACCTATATATATTGGTAAAAAATATTCATCTTTTTCAGTACAAAAAAAAATTACATTAAAAGAGTGCAAAGCTTAATTACTAATAAAAGCGTAATTAATAATAAAATTGTACCTTGAAATTTTTGAAAATTTAAATTTAAGTAGACTTTTTTACCGATATAGACATCAAAATGGTCAGAGGTGGTCACGTCTGATACGTGGTCATATACTATACTTTAACCACTAAACAGATTTGAGTGATACATGTCATGTTAGTAACTTATATTATGGATCATAATTTAAAATACTTTTTATTTATTTAGGAGATATATATAGAGAGTGAGAGAAATTGGGGATACTATTCCCGCGAAATAGTAAAATAAAGTTAATATGAACATTTTATTAAGAGGGCAGTAAAGAAAATTTAGCCTGTCGAGCTGCAGCTGTTATAATAAATTAATATGTTTTTAAATCATATAACCAGAAAATTCCCAATTCCCAAAACAACGCGAGTGCTATTTTTAACTTAAGGCGTAGGTTTTCTGAAGAGAAGCAACGGCGGTTACTAGTAAGCTTATAAATAAATCTTGCTCCCTTTAGTTAAATCACTTACATAGGTGTTTGTTTTTTTTTTGCTACGTTCCGATATTCTGTTATCTGAGGTCAAACTTAAGGACACCGTTATCAAGGGAGAATCACGCTAAGAATCGCCCATGGGAACCAAATTCTGTGGGAAAAGGAACGCATATTTGAAGTCGCAAAACACGTAACTTTTACAAGAAAAAATTAATGAGTGAATGAATTAATATGAATGTTTTTAATAATATAATAAAAATAAAAGTAATATTATCATAATATCACCACATATACTTTTTATATGTGTGTAAAAACGAATACATTTTTTACTTTCAACAACAGTTATTATTCTTACAATACTTATGTAATAAACAATACTTTAATTATATATCTAAGCAACATTACCACAGTATGTCGAAAAACTATACAATATAAAAAAGTCTATCTAACAAATAAGATCAATTAGGTTTGATCAGGATAGTAATACATTACGATAACTACGCTAGCCTCATAAATTTATCCGTTTGAGAACTTAATTTGTTGAAATCCTATGCTTTCCCACGGGGAAGTGCGGCTCTCGTGGGATCGGGTGTAACGTGAGAACGCGACCTTGCCGTCAATGATAAAATCTACAGGGGGAGATAATTCGGAGGCGGATGTAATATGAATGGATTTTACACAAAAAATTTGGTTTAATTTAAAAATCAATTATTCATCTTTTGACTAGTACTAATAATTGCCTTTTATTTATTTTTGTAATATGTATACAAAACCTTTTTTTAGCTAACTAAAATAAAAATTCTCATTGGTAATAAGTAGTGGCCTTGCACAAATTTATCATACATATTTTGTTCCCAGTAATTTTATTGTGTGTATATAGTAATTTTATTGTGTTTCTTTTGACAGTCCGCTCCTTGTATATTAATACAACTAATATTGACATGTTTCCCTTCTTGTACGTCAGAGCATACAATATTAGCTCTAGTGAACAGTATAAAGAGAGCGTTTTGTCGTACCGAGTCGCTTCCCCCAACCAACTCTCGTCTGACTTGGAGTGCCGATTGGCAGCCAACAAAGAATCAGAAGTACTCGCCAATTTAGTTAAGGCTTATCCATATGACGACACAAGTCCCCAACCAACAACACTTTCAGTATTGAATTCTGAACGGATGCTCACTAGGGAGCACCGCCAGCACCCCTCTTCCCCTAATCGGGATCCCGCGTTCACCACCGATCCCGCGTATCCCCAGAGGGCAGCCCTTTCCCCTTGCTTGAGCTCAAAAAAAGTATAGAGTCGCATTATTCCTAGTAATGATTATGTAGTCGGCAGTGATGCTATTTACAAATCTAAAGTGTCGGAATAGATATTTATATGAGAAATATTAATTTTCCGGTCATCGTCGTTTCTGTTGTGTTATTTGTTTGTGTGCGACAAATGGATTCTGGTGAAATTTTCTTGAGTGTATGAACAACTAACGTTTATCATTGATTATTTTCAGCTGACGTCAGATAATTAATCCTCAGCCAAATTAGGGTCACTAATCACATTACTAGGTTCGCTCATTACAAAAGATAACTCACTAAAACACCTTTTTAAAACTAATCACTTAATATTCACGTTATCAAGGAACAATAAATGGACAACAATAGACAGGTAGGTACTCACAAGACAGCTCACGACCTTCTTAAACTGAAGTTTCTTTCATCGTACTATATATGTCAAGTATATTTATACTTATAACTTCAAGCTCCTTTGAGTACTTTTCGGTATTTCTCGTAGTATCGAATTGAGCCAACCAAGCCCACTTGAAAAATTCACTCTGTATATTGATATTGACCGACTCCAATATTGTATTAATTAATAGTAATGATCTTAATTCCAGACAAGAATTAATTAATTAATTAAAAATAGAACTATTTCTTGCTTTCCAACAGCTTAATTTTGACTTATTTGTAGGTGTATTTTTGAAGCCGCTGTTTAATTTTTATTTGTTTATTTAGTCACTACTTCATTGCACTAGGCTTAAAATAAATAAAAATTACCATTATTTAATTAAAAAATGACATTTTCTACCATTCAACCCCGTAATTTGTTTAAATCAATACCAACATTTAACCTTGTAAAATTTCCTTATCACCAATTCATAAAAACGTCCTCGGTATTTCGGACCCATTCGTTCAACATCCGGTCGCTATGGAATAAAAACATACTTAGAGGAAGCTGCTTTCAATTGAAATCAGAAAAACTTAAAGCATTCGATTCGTTCCGAAGGAAAATTAAACTAAGAAAATAATGACAGTGCAACTTCCTTTGAGAGATTAATTTTATTTTTGTCTTAATTTTTTTCGTAGTTTTTATATTGACTTTCAAAGGAAGAAAATAAACACGTTTATTTACATGTCTGCTAAGCTTCAAAATCCTTTACGCCTTACGTTTACCAATATTGATAATCAGCACCCAAAACTAATTTTTTTTTTTCCGGTAATTAATAAATTGTAATGATGGCTCCGTTTTATTTCATTACATATTTGATTTATAATAGCTTGTTAGATTTATTAGTTTGAGACATGTATTAATTAATTTTAATAACCTCAAAAATATCCTAAAACATGACCCATATTATAAATTCTGTTCAACGGTCTCCGCAGGATAAGTGCACACATGGACGTTATAAAGTAATGTGATGAGAAATAATACAATAATGAAAAATAAATATTTTAGACTTCTGCAAAGAGAATTGAATTTACCCACAAAAAAATCGGTATAAATAGTTTCATTGGTACTGTAAAAGGATGCTTTATTGTTTTGCGCGATATAACACGCTTGTAAAAACAAATCGTTTATTTATATGAATAAGGTACGAGATATGTCAGTTATTAATTAATTATTACATTATTATTACGACATTGGGTGCACTTCTTATACCAATTAGTACTGTACTAATTATAAAGTATTATAATGTAAATTTTAAATTTACAATGATTATAACATTGTACAGTGTATATTTTATTAGGTGTATGTATATGAAGTTACGTATAATATATATATATATGTATATATATATGACGTATATATATGCGACAACGCATCAGTGATAGCTTCGCTCTTGCTGATGTCCACGGGCGACGGTTATCATCAAGTGGCTCACCTGCTTGTTTGTCGGCTATCACCATAAAAGATACTTATATAATATTTTACATCATAGTGGTGATAATGAAATAACCTTTACCCATAAAATGAGTAATAACCAATTATTATTTTATTTATCGAGTAATTATCATCAGCAATCAAACACAATGTGTTAGATATTATTCTTTGGGTGTTTTACCGTTCACACCTTGTTGGTGGATCTAATGATAAGAAAATATTGATTCAGCCACAAACATTTGTTTTAGTTTTCCTTGCGTAGTATCCACAACGCTATTCGGATAAATCATCCAGATCGATTATAGCGAATATAACCGGAACAAACACGGTGGGGAATAAACGATGAATTCGTAGCTGATTGCTTCCGCTCTGCAATTCCGGTTTGCGCGCACAACCGTTGCTCTAGGTTTGAGGCAAATATTGCATATGGTCTGCATGCGTTTTATGTATGCCATACTTAAACATACTTTACTTAACGTTTCTACTTTTATGACAGGCCAAAATTCATTGGCCAATTCGGAAGTTCTCAGATCCTCAACAATATTACAGAGATCTCTCAAATGATCAAATATATCACGATGTTTTCTTTACTATGTAATATTTATGTAATTATAAATTATGTAACACGCATAATTCTTTGCATGAACAATATTGCATACAGCAACGATTCAGGTACATCCAAACAGATAGAAACACATCCTTTTTAATACCTCCTGATCTAAATCCGGAGTATCACATTATCTCAGTAACCCTAAAATCCATAAAACGGCACACATTCAGAGGGTCTTTAATCATTCGACGAACGGTAAAATAGACTTTTTCGAGAGGCTCGGCTTCCTTAATTTATGGACCCTAACAGATATTGAAAAGGTCCCCACTTCAACATCTCAATCTCCATTCAGATGAGGAGCCGATTAACGCCGTTAAGTTTATTGCCGCTGCTCTATTGTTTTTTTTCTCTCAAAGATATCAAATAATTAACTGATACTTGATACTTTTTGAAGTGATATGAATAACACAAAATTAGAAAGTCCCAATTGATTTTAGGTAATGTGATTTTAAACTTGCATCATTTCTAAAATCATTTACAGAATTATATTATTCAAACTATAACGGATACTATACTCACCATTTATTTATTTTACACTGACATGTATATATTTTAATCTAATTACATAAGTCAGTGTCACGACAGTGTCAAGACTACGGTAGTGGAGAGGAGTTCTTGTCACTTGAATATGAATATTCCACCTAATAATCAAGAGTATATATATAGAGTATATATATATATATATAAACTATAGTGTTAAGATCTTTAATACGTTTAAATAATTTTCAAGGACACGCAGCGTCGCCTTTTGCTTAGGATTGTTGAAATTTTAAAAGACTAATCCAATCCTTGCTGTACTTATGATAAATGACGAAGCAAAACGCGTCGTCCGTACGGTAAGAGATGTTTACACCGTTCTGTAGAACACCGAGAGGCTGGAATATATGTCTATACTAGAAGCTTATAAGGTTGGTCTCAACCAATTCTGGATCATTAATAAGCCTCTTTGCACGCTTCACCACAGGTGACATTTAGCAGCCCAGCGTAATATAAGTATTTATTATCCAGTTCATTGTTGCATCAATTTTTGTCAACTTACTGTAGTAAACTACGACCCAAAGCAGAGATGGGGAACCTGGGGCCACAGGGCCGCATGTGGCCCCTTGAGATGTTTGCGCCGCCTCAGAACGAGCTAGTTGTTGTGAATTAAATTTAATTATACAAATAACAACAATCAAAAAACTTGTAGGAATAAATAAGAAACGGTATCAATGTATTGAAAGAGCCTACAAGAGTATATTTGCTTTAAAGTTGCCTTAAAATTTTCTGCCAACCTTGAAGTACAATTCGACATACTGCTAGTGTTTGGTGTGTAACGGGCGCCAATTATCCTCAAGTCCAACACAATTTCTAATGCTCGTATTGAAGCTTACTGGACAACTCAAGCAATATACATTTTGCAATGTATGTCATCACATCACACATTATAATTGCACTCACTATTTTTGTATATAAGCAGTGTCAGTCTCTCCGTAATTGTGTGAATGGATCAAAATATCAGTACAAAATAATGAATTGTGTTATCGGGTATATAAATGTATACATATATTTAATAATATAAATAAAAGATACATTTTACTTTCAAATTTTTATAAGATTATATAAATATAATTAATCCACAGCTTGAGATTTGAAGAAAGTGTTCCAACTAACATTTAAAAAATGCCTGTGCTAAAAAGGCACAGAGCCCTTCTAATATACAGACAGGGCATT
>DWPT01000680.1:0-22278 GCA_018251895.1 Agathymus mariae mariae
ACAGTTATATTAAACGCTTTATAATAAATAATTATTTTCTAGTTTTTAGTTTGATTGGCAATAAAAGCATGTTTTTTTAGTTTTTTTTAACTATAATTTAACATCTGACACAATCGAGTTTGAGTGACTTAGTTTGAATGAATGTTAGTTTGATTTTCTTTCCATTGGATGTCAAGTACTGTTTTTAAATACTACATCTCAATTGCACTGTATTAATTTGAAATACTGTACTGCACATAAAACATATAACCATTATTTATGTGTATGGACTTTTTGTCTTTTTGAAATAATTATACTTTTGTATTATTATTATGTACTGAACGTATTTTTCGAATATTATAAAAACTAATATTACGTGTAATAAGTTAGTACCATTTATTTCAGTACAGTATGTATTTACTGCCCATATTTAATAGTACTCTATAAATGACGAACTGAATTTGTCACATTTCTTTTATACCAATGTCAATGTCATCATTATTCAATGCTATTTGTCAATGTCTGTAATCGTCTGTTATTCCGAATTCGATGACTTGTTCTATCACCTTGTGCATTGATCAACTTTATGTTTATGTAAATTTGCAGAATTTTTAGTTTTGTTTCATATTAGATGAAAATAAAAAGTATATTATAATGAAAATCACAATAAAGCAATTACAAGGAAAAGAATGTTGTCTGGAGGCATGTATATAATTATTTGAAATTTTAATATGTTAACCTTTGTATTCTCATTCACATTTTCGACACCTTTCAGGTAGATCCAACGACTTCCATTCTTGAAATCAAGCAACAAATTGAAAAAAAACTGAACATTGCCGTGGCAACTCAGCGGCTTTTGTATTTGGGTAGGACTCTGGCTGACGAACAGGTTGTTAGTTCTTACCCAGCCATTAAAGACGGTTCAAAATTGAATTTAGCTGTGAAAAAGCCTGATAGTTTGTATGACGTATCATTTAAAGAATATAAAAAAATGGGACTCAGTGATGCTCAAGCGACGCAAGCAGCCAATCGCTTATTGACCGTTGTAAAATATAAGTTTAATCAACTGTCTTGGGATGATATAGATAGACTCAGCAAAGATTTTTTGATGGTAAAGAATGGTAAGCGTCAGTTACGCGCGGACACAGATGCCGTTAATGATCTCAATGGATTGTGACAGTGTGTTTTTTGATATTGTTGGTATTGAAATGATGTTTGTAACTTTATAAGCAGAGTGTGAAATTCAAGTTTTTATATGCCGTGACTGTCATTTGCTTGTACTGCTGTTTCAGTTCAGGGTGTGGTGTATATATAAATAATTTATTAGAAATATTCTATAATGGTAATAAAATATTGATAGTTGAATTTTTTACTAAGATTTTCTATTTATGCACTGTCACATTAGATGCCATATTATTTTATATTGTCATATGTATTTTAAGAACGACACGGTTCTGTTTATTTTGACTAACATATGAATACAGTATATATTGGCATAATTTTCTGCATTTTAGATTATATTACTTTTCTTTATGTTGCTACCTTTCATATTTATTTAAAATCACTCTGTTGCTCAATATTTTAAGGAAAGGGTGGCAGTTGCCCCTATGCAAGAGCCACAATAGACTGTCATTTAACCATATTATTGTGATTTAGTAATTAGATGACACTAAAAATGATAATTCTTTTAAAGCTCCCTAATTTTATCACATAAAATTAATGTGTACAACAACAGATAACTGATGAAATGTATTCCAACCAGTCACCCAAAAAATCTCTGGACTATGAAAATTGTCAAGTTTTAGTAGGTTTCTTATTAACAACTCATCAATTTACCTGATTACTTATTTTACTAAATTACCCAAGTATTTGAGCTAAAAAATCTAAATGGCTAACTTTGCCCATATAATTTTATAATAAAGTAATAACTGTCAAAGTAAGATAAAGCAGAAGAATGTCATGAGCATTGTACTGTACATTAAAGGCTATGGCCAAATATTGAAACTGGGTGATTTTCAACTATAACAACACTGCATAAGTTGAAAACCCCATTTGAAGTGACATTAATGCAAAGTAAATTTAATTAAAGATTAATGAGTCAATGTTTAATTTAATAATAAAGAATTTGTAAATAATATATTTTAATTATTTGTAATGTTGAATAATTTATTGGGCATAATTCATGCATATTGAAATAAATAATGAAATATATCATTAGATTAAAATATGGCATTGATAAGTCACAGCACCTTATCATGAGGTGAATAGGTTAAAAACTAAAAAGCAAATTGTCCAATTTCATTTATTAATCATTAATGTATTTTTTTTTTTCATAACTAATTTACAAAGTACATTTCATGGCAAGTCTTATATGCCTTTAATTCGATTCTAATAACATTAAATGCAGTAATTCGTTATACTTACATGAAATTTGTGATTATCAAAAAAATATTTCCTACAAGATATGAATTATGTATCTATTTTCTTAAATAAGTCGGCCTTCACAACGAGTTATTGTGTGTATATAAATTAGATTTTAACATCGTTTATACTTACATAAGTTTTAATGATTAGGTAAATTTTCTTTCTACAGAGATACATTTTGTGTGTGTACAATTATAAAGTTATTTTGATGATGTATTTTGTCCGTTTCTTGCAAATGCTTTAACATAAATATTTGATATTGTGATTTACATGACAACATATTAACTGCTATTGTTTTTCGTTATTAACAATTACATATTATATAGTTGATTAGAGGAAACGATTGTAAACTTTTCTTTATAGTTATGTAGCTAAGGAAATTTTCAATTTATTTATATCAACTACGACATCCTATATTAAGATTATGTTAATTTTATTACGACTTAACTAGACATTTATTTTTTTCAACGTGAGTCGTAAATCGTATCGAGATCGTAACTGATTAAATGATTATAATTATTCACTTATAAATATTTATGTACAATCCGCAACATATCTGCCCCATTTGGCTCTACGCAAGCTGCAGTTCGCATTTATTGTGATAAAATATGTAAAAATTTAAGGTATTTCTTAAAATTTTTCCAAATCAATGTCTATGAATAGTTAATATTTTGGTCACCGAAGCCTTTTACATGCCGGTGATAAAGTTACGCGCATAAAATATGATTTGAAACTTATAAAATCGGAAATATTAAACATTTCAATGAAATAGGGTAGTGCTGATTTTTGTATTTTATACCGATATATCATTGACGCAACGACCGACCCATATCAATACGGTTTTGCATAAAAACGTACAGGCACATTCCTACCAGCAACCAGAGAGTCATCTCTCATCTCGAAGAAGTTGGTAGCTTGCCAACGGACACCTAAAGACAAAATTGTATATAAAATTGATTATAGCTGCGGGATGTCGCACATTACTTAAGAGAAAACAGGCCATTTCTCAAAGAATAAAAGAATACATTAGTGCTGTCCAAAACGAAGGTCCGAAGAAATACTCAACTGATAATTTTATCGAAACCATGTAACGAATTCTAAATATCGGCAAGAATACAAAAATCGTAAGTTTCCGTTACATTTATAATGGTCCGCTTTTAAATCGCGTAGTATCTTTGTACATATAATGAACTGGCTAATAGGTGCCGATAAACCATATTTATCACTTACAAAAGGTTTTAATTTACCGTGATAAAAAAAATCATAAGATAAAATAACAATTCATGTGCTATTATTGCTCAAATAATGATCACCTCTAGGCTACATCATAAAGTAATGTTAAAATTAAAAAAAAAAAGTGCGGAATCGACTATCACATATATCACTAACGAAGATCTTAGATTTACACCAACTTCAACTAAATAGACATAAAAAAATAATAGTCGAATATTCATCGCAGGAGCTGGTGGCAGCTAAACGTATTTTTAAGGATGTCGTGTGATTACAGGCACTTCTCTTAAGCTTTCATACATCACAACCTTTCAATGAGCCATTTCTGACAACGTGATAACTTTAGCGCACATGGAAGACTACTTTACAAAAAAGAAGGGCCGGGCACATGATCTAATGGTGCTCGAAGAACCAAAATTGTATGTAAAAGTTTATTAATATGCAGTTTACATAATTTTAAATTCAGACGAACTCTTTAAGAAACCCGTTTAGCGTTGACTAACTATAAATATGAACCGGCGTGTGTCCTCACAATTAATATATGCGAGTGAAAAGTTTAGTTTAAAAGTCTTCCAAATGCGATCGAGTTATAATATACATATCAAAAACCCTTACTAATTAATATACACATCTACTAATATCAGTGTTACAGTATTACTAACGTGATAGAACTGTACTATGATAATTTTCAAAAGTTTCATACAAATTTAACTCATTATCCAATAAACATATGATTTGCTTCATCAAAATTCAATTCATGAATGTCAAAGTAGGTGAAAATTATCATTGATCATGTCACAAGTAATGTGGATATCGCAGTAAATATAATCAAAAAGTGAGACAATTGTTCCCATTGTCAATTTCACTAATGTGAGACATCCAACTGTATCACTAGTTAGGAACTGATACGTTTGTTACATATTGAAACTTGAAATGTATCAACCGACAAACTAATATTTGATTGTAAGTCGTTCTATCGCATTAGATGTTTCACACAGAAAAAAATATAGATGTTTAATAATGATGGTATAAATTAATTTCATACTACCAGATTGTAAAAGTTTGAAATGGATTTAACTTGTTTATGTAAATTTAATAAACTGAATAGAAGTACGTGTCTTTAATTTTACGATAAACACCACAGACAATTTTATTTATGTTAATCTATACGAGTTACATATTTGTACGTACATGATACATGAATTACATTTTCAAAAAGTCGAACAGTTAAAATTAGAACAGTAGACAACACTACCATACAAGTGAGCCAAATTCTCAAGTTACTAATTACTATATAAGTATTAAATATATCATCGATCAACAGAAATTATGTTTGAATACATTTTGGATTCACGTATGAAATCAATATTCAAAGCGACAATCCATTTATAATTTCATTTAGCATTAAAAGTCCCATGTATTACATTGCTCTCGTCAATGTGTTTTTATTCGTGTTTTGACTGTGGCTAATGCGTAGCGTACAATGCACACAAACACACACATATACTTATGTATAAACTGGATATATTCCCAGTTTATGTCCAATACCGGAAGAGCCCCGCTGTTCACACCAATCCGAAGGAATACGATATTGATTACAAATCTTTTCAGCGTTTATTACATTTTAAAATACCACCACTTAATAGCATCCCTACCTATAAGAATTTCGTTTATTCACGCAAACAGTTGGAGAGGCAATCGGTATAATTGTGTCATATGCTCACATGCTTTAACGGAAACAACTCCCTCCGAGTATCGGCTCGGCTGACGAGAATTTATCATGACTTAGTTTATTTAGACTGCCCTTGTCCGAAACCTTTTTACCGGTTTCTGTTAAGGTTTCATATATAATTATATTTCGGATATATCCGATAGTTTCTATTGCGTTTACGGAACTCCATTACATGGCTGATCGTTAGTCCAGTTTGGCAGCTGATCGTTTTAAGCCGATCAGAAAAATCTTCATGTCTTCATTGTTATTAGGACTAATTCTCCAGGTATGAGATTTGCCAAGGACCGTTTTTCGCGAGTTACGTCTTGGTATTTCAGAAGTATATTAAAATGAAGGTTCGTTTAATTTCCTAATATTCCTGTGGAACATTTTTTTTATCAATAAATTTTATTGCAAACATTTGTAAGTTCCTGATCAATTTGTATAGTTTAATAGTAATCGTTTGAGATATATTTCAAGCATTTTTCACTATATTATTAATTAATATTGCTTTTTCTTTAATACATTGTTTAATACTTTAAAAGATGTAGATGGTTTTTGACGCTATCATAATCTACTTGAAGATTTATTGACAAATTTATATATATATGATTTTATGGTCACAAAGTATAAAAACAAAAAACATTTTCGACTGATTTAAATGTAAAGGAGAATGTAAAATTCAAAAGCGAAAAAGTAGTTTGAAATATATTGGATCTTTAAAATAAATACATTAAATAGCATTTAAAATGACGCATATCCACTATAGCTCCTCGATACGAAGACGTATCACTCGGCGCTCGCTGCACTATTTTAAAAGTTTTTAAAATAGCCAAGTATTGATCCTTAGACTAATTAATATACTACATTTTTACTCTTTCAAGTTCGTTAAGATTCTTCTATATTTGCGTAGCTATTATATAACAATTACTTTTTCATTTTTGATGGTGAAGTTAGTCTTACCACGTCGGGGCTCGTTTGATTTGTCACGACCAGTTGTATGTTAACCGATGACGTGGACTTTATCGAAAAATCACCAATGCAATGTTATTTCACAAAAAAATCTGACACTCATATGATACATAAGAATCAATATTACACATGGGTACTGCACTCCTGTTTCGTTATTGTAAAAACATTTAAATGCGATGCACTGATGGAACTAAAACACGCTTTTTACTAATGGCCAAATAATGTCAATGAATTATATATTACTACGATAAATATAAAAGTGCCTTTTATTATAATGCAACCGAATCCTATTATTGAAGTATGCTCGACTTTGTACCCGCCAGTTTAGTCCGACGCTGTCTTCACGCGACGGTTCTCGAACTGCCTAGCCAGGTGCTACCTTCCTTCCCAAATCAACCATTACAGGTATCGGTGGTGGCGGTGTTCGAGAGCCAGTCCATAACCTGTTCCAACATTTGCCCTCTGGGCCGGCGATGCGTCCGTGACGCCCTCGGTTATCTCGTTTCCGCTAACTACATAATAAAGCCGGTGCCAACTACAATGTAACTTCCATTTCTCATATCGTCATTTTAACACTATGTACGCCAAAATTTCGCGAAACATTTACGCTCAAAACCAATCATGGTAGCCCGTTATAAATACATCGGCATGTATAATAAAGGGACCAGGGGTCAATTTCCATTATTGAGATCTCCATGTCATGAAGATTGAGTATTGTACTAACATAACAAAACCATCACGTATGTACGTAGACGTGTGTGGCACTGTGCGTTTCATTCACTCACGTACGAACAGAGCGGGACCGAGTCCGTAGGAACTGTCGTCGTCTTCAGTCCACGGCTACTGTACTGACATAGATATGTGTTTTACATTTGTAAACACAATTATGTACTTGTAAGTGATAATATGCGTCTCCCTCGCTCAGGTGGTGAAGGAACGAGGAGTCAGTCGTAGTACTCGTAATCGCTGTCCTCCTCCGACGAGGATTCTGACTCGGAACTGTCAGAGTGATTCTTGGTGATCTCGATGCAGTTCTCCACATCTGTCAGTCTTTTCAGTGATCGCCCTGCAAATCATATATATAAAAAAATATACAGAATAGGTTCTGGTGAAAAAATCAGATTAGTGCATATCCCGATATGCTGAACTTTAGATGGAGTATTCTGAACCTTTTTATTTACATTATACAGTACCTCAATTCCTGTAATAGAATGTGTATACAAGGAGTACCTAACCAGTGATTCGAAACAGCTTCAATTCGCGGCCTGATACTGAAGCTGAAACAACTGGCGAGGCTGAGGGGACAATGAGGCTGAAACGCTTATAATATATATATTTTACTGGTAATCCGTTGTCGCTTGACTTTGGATCGTGGGAGCAGATCCATGCCCTAGGGTGAAAAGTATAATCCATATTGACCCTTAATGTAAATTGTAAAAATGTTATGAATCATGTAAATCCATTGAGTGGTTTTAGTAGTGTACGTCTTTAGATAGACAAAATTATAAAAAAAAAAAAAACATTTCGATATCAAAGTAGAATTGTATTGTAGGAACCGACTCCGTTACGGTTTCATTATCAGTATATTTATTTACTGAATCTTTATTGCAAAACCTTTACAAAAAGGAACCCAATGCGTGAACTAAATGACCGGTCACCCGCTGGGCGTTTGCCGGAAGACACGGCAGGTGTTACAAATAACGTGTACACACCTGTGAGCGTGGTGAGCAGCCTGTTCTCGTTGCCGGGCGGCGTGTTCATCGGGCCCAGCTTCTTGGCCAGCTCGCGCGCCCTCTCCGCCCCGGGAACTGGAACGTTACAGCAATCTCATAACAAAATACACATTCGTATGTACGTGAGATGGTGAGTCGTCTACTATACGTATACTTTGCTATACTATATAAGTGTAAGTAATGTAAGTAGATATATTCGTAACTACCTTCCACCTCCGTTGTGATATCTCGTCACCAAAAACTAAAACCATAAAGTTGAAAATTTAGTGTAGCTCCATTGATTATAGCATCCCTTGTCAAGTGGGCATCAGTGTGACGGTTGGAAACATGTTTGTGATTGCCACGACATTTAACTGACACGCACGTACACAGGGCGCAACCGACCTTCTTTATTTTTGTTCCGTAGTTATTGGTGTGTTATTTATGTTAAGTGTTTAGTGTTTATCAATAAAAAATATTTGGATGTTGTTTAATTGTAGCGGGCGAATTTTGATCACTAATTATAATACAGAAACGTCACCCCTCGAGCCTTCTTGACTGGAGTCCTCCGTCATGGAGGCCCGTTCGGTGTGGTACACGCCGGTCACCAGGTCCCACACGAAGAGGCACTGGGAAAATCAAAATATATGTCTACTTTGCACGGAACTAGACATATATATATAGCTACGAATTCATCATCAATCCAAAACTGACTGACGCTGGGCTCGGGGTCTCATCTCGTAATGAGATGTTTTCCCTCACCGACGCAAGTGATTAATTATTAGTAATACGCACATAATGTGAAAACATTCGCGGTGCGTGCAGGAGTCACACTGGGAAACGTACGTTTCTACCACTGCTACCACTCCTTTAGCTTCTATATATCATTTATACATTAATTGTATCCTATAGAACACGAAAACAAGAATACCCTATTTTTTAAAAGGCCTAATCTTTTAAAACGTAAAGTAAAAATATTAATTAATGATGTATTACTTCTGATTACACTATATGATATATATATCATATACTGTAGGGACAAAAAATATATCATTTATTTATTTAATTTATTTAATCGAACTTGGGACCCCGTCGCTCGACAGGCAGGGTCACAACCAACTGGATTATGGGCACCGCCAGTCTCACTCACTCACCTCGGCGGCGTACTGTCTTCGGTGTGGCAGACAGCCGTTGACGCCGTCGCCGCACGCCGCGCAGCCCTCCGGCCCGCCGTCCGCCTCGCCGCCCTCGCCTCCCTCGCCACCCTCGCCGCCCTCACACCCCTCGCTCGCCCAAAGCCACATTGCACACAGCTGGACAACGTTATACTTAGTAACCAAAATCCTTAATAACCAAAATCCTTTTTATAATAATAAATAATAAACGTTTACACACTCACACCTCTGCACTAGGATACCTTGTTGCGTGTGGCATGGACAAACACAAGTATGACATTACAAACACCCACGACCCGGGAACAAACATTTATCTGTCACATAAATGTCCGCCCCAATGTCTACGGGGAATCGAACCCGGAACCCTCGCTCGGCAGGCAGGGTCACTACCAACTCGGCTATGAAGTCGCCATAACACCCTGACACATCGTACAAACATATTGCAGGTTTAATTTAAGGACCTTGGGGATATACATGGGACTTAAGACTCATACATTCATTTTCTTGTAGAAATAGTGTTAAGATTTTGGAACAAATCACACACATAGACGACCACTTAGACTTATGATTCCTTGTGTCGCGGGTGGCGCGGCGTACACAAATAACACAATACAAACAACCACAAAATGTCCGGCCCGCCGCGGTATCGAACTCCACCGGCGGGATCCCTATCGATAGTAAACTCAAAGTCACAAAACATCGGCCACTCACTCCCGACAAGCATCCACTGGAGTGGCACACGTCGATCACGTGGCACCCCCAGTCGAAGCAGTAGATGAACTTCTTGCCGTTGATGTTGCACAGCCGGCCGCACACCTCGTTGCACAGCAGCTCCGTGTCGAGCGAGCGCTGCTGCGCGCGCACCGTGAGCACGGGCGGCGTCGCGCACCCGCGCAGCCGCGTCCACGCCGCCGAGCTGATGGCTTGCAGCGCTGAGTACCCGGCGCCGTGGCCCGCCAGCGGCAGCCCCACGTGGTACCCCGATATGCAGTCGTCTGCTCACCGACAATACGTGGTATTTTATTATTTATCTATACTAATACGCAAAGAAAACAATTTGTACTCCTTTTGCTTGTCTGTTTGTCGGCCGGTATCCGTTTATTTTCTGTTTGGCATCTATAGACGCACTTTACTGATATTATCAGTAGAAAAAAAATATCAATAATAATTGTGGTCGAATTAAGACCACTACTCGAATACCAGTGTTGTATTATTATATTAGCTGTTGTGCAAGTTTAGCGGATAACGAGACTGCAAGTGGTCGGTATTCAATTGCCAAACGGATGTGTGGATGGATCTATTGTCTATTAAATTCGTTATCGGACGCTCTCACGGGCGAGCGGGCTTAGAAGTAAGGCAAAGTTATCGATGTTAATTATGATATTACAAATCGAATTATTAAATATACACCTACTCGGTGCAATATTAGAGAACTGCAGATCAGATACCAGGACCGTTGTTTGGTTAATCTATAAAGCGTACGTGACCGACGACAATTATATTTAGTGATTAACAAATAATGTATGCAAACAACTCGTGCTTAAAAACTCAAAAAAACATCAATTTCTCACCTTCAGAATCTGTAATAATAGATGTTATCTCATCGTCACTTTCGACGAAATATCGCATGAAGAATTTACTACAGTTGGAGTTTCCCGAATGGACCAAGTATGGGTCCTGAGGGCTCACGTGACAGTCTGATAACGTCTTGGACGTGTTGTCGTGCACGGACACCGTTTTCAGCGACCCATCATCGAGCATTTCCGTCACTCTATACTCAGATTCGCTATTCCGATCCGATTCTAGCGAAGACAACGGATTCTTCAGATCCAGACTCGGCGACGGCGGTCTGCTGATCTGATTGTGAGCTCTCAATATCACGCTCCCCACCGGTGGTGATTTCGGACGCCTCGGTTGGCTCCTACTCGTCGACCCGGTAAAGTACTTCCTGTTACTCCTCAGCACCCTAAACGGTACGATATTTTCGTTGTTGTCCTCCGAAAACTCGTACTTCTTATCCGCCAGTCGCCGTTTCCTGAACATACTGAGTTTCTCGCACTTCGTCTCCGCTTCCTCGACGAATTCGTACGCCTTTTCCGCTATTGTCCTGTGCGTTTCGTTGAACCGGGACATGCTCTCTGCGGGTCGCCGCCTCGGGGATCTCAACGGCGGGCTGATTAAGGTTCTGATGGACGGCGACGGCCCTTCCCACTCCTCCACCAGATTGTGCGATATAGACGACGCCTGTATACACAGTTCCTGTCCCATCATGTCCGAAGATAAGTGAACAGGTCGAGACATTTGATACGGTTCGACGTCCATATCAGAAAAGTCAGCTAATATATTCTGAACAGCGTTGTTTTGGTATTTGGGCGACTGGAATGCCGCAGACACGTCCGATGCAGGCGTGCTAGGGTTCGTATCGATCGAGTTCGTTTCTTCCGTGTCTAATAAGAACTTGCTGTCGTCTGTGACACTTCTATTTTGGTCAGGTTTAACGAAATCTATTTCTAATATATGTATGAAGTCTGTATAGATGATAATTTGATTGGAGTACGCTAACTGAACGACAGGTTCGTACATACTAGAATCTGATGTACAAAAGAATTTTGTATGAATTGCAAAGTTGTGTTCTAAGCACCTTTTACCCCAACTCAGGTCATCTGAAAGATTTATGTTTATATTAATTAGACTGAAACATGAATGTTGATACCTTATTTCAAAAGTATATATTATTAGTACATTTAAAGAATACCTTCTTCTCTCGAGAGAGCTAAACATTTCTTACATCCTAAACGAGGTACTCCTATTACACTGAGGTAGGAACGTTCTGAACATGAGTCTCTGCAAATATAAAATATGTCATTGACAGTGTCTCACAGATTAAATTCTGTGCATACATGTAATGTAATTAAAAATACATTTCTAAACATAATTCATAATAAAACCTAATGATATCAGATACTTACGCAATACCATATACAACCAGCACACCAGGGTTGTGCTTCCATTGAGCCATTGAGATTGTGACCTTGCTGTCCACATCATCACCAAACAGTGGTACACTATGGACAGGTTTAACCACACAGCCTGGCACCCAAGAGAGGAAGTGCAGCCTGGAATCAATATTGATTGTATGATAAACTTTTCGTAAGGTTAAAATCTGCTTATGAAATTGGCTTTCACACTGGCACTTTGCAGGGCATTGGCACTTCTGAATTAAATCTTTTTTAGTCTTCCCATTAAATGACAAGGATAATTATGTTAATTGTAAAACCACTGAACAACGTACAAAAAGCATGTGCAATAATATGAAGTACTTTAACATAAAATCCGATAATACCTCATTGGTAAATATATATATGTATAAAACAACAGACAAAAAAGTCATAAACAAGTTCAGTGTAATAACTGTTATATAATGAAGATATTAAGTTTTTTTCATCATCCTTTGAAATTTAGAAAAGGTTAATACTTAGTATTGCAAAATGCTCTTAGCCAGTTTTAAAATACCACAATATCAATCTACGGGGCCAAGCCAGATTGGTCAAATGATCAATGAACTATGAAACTCTCCAACCTATAGATTGGAGTTCAACAAACCAACCAAGGTTCTTCAACCAAGTTCCTATTTTTGGAGGTAACTGTCACCTGTTACATGCAGCTCAATCCTGAGGACCTAAGTATCATTACCTGTCTGGCAAACCAACTCATAACATTCTTTGCTTTTTTGACTAACTGCTTCCAAGATTAAATATTTTGATGTGTCAACAGCAGTTTTGGGAAACCTATTAACAAGTATGTTTACTGCTCCCTCAATCAACAGAAATTCATTGATGTTACAAATGTGCATCAACAGTAGTAAATATTTTTTATTGAATGGCTTATCTGGTTGTTTGCCTACTAGCAGTATAATTTAAAAGTATCTGCATGCTAGTATTTTAACTTACGTAAATTTAGAGCTTTCCCTGAAGTATGCTTGTGTCGTACAACTGTAGGTGAAGCTTAACAAAAATTGGCCACATTGGGAGAACCCCATGAATACATGCTCTCTGAGGTATGTGATGGGCACAATATCCATTAAACAGAACCGTAGTCGAGGTGGTATCCTTTCAAACATCTTACGACTTCTATCATTATTCCTCCTAGATGTGCAACCATAAATCTAAAAATAAAATAATCTTTTTCATTCTTTCCAATATTCAAATAGTAAACATAAAAATTTGACAACAGTGTGCAGTGTTTCCTATTATTAAAGACTTGTTGCTTAAACACAGCATTCGCTTCCTTTTAAAAAAAATTGTTAATGCACACACAAGCAGCAAACAGTTGTTTTAAGTTCATTCAACATAAATCCTTTCACTTTAGTTTTGTTTAACACACTGAGCTAATATGTGTAGTTTCAAGATCAATGTATTTGGTTTTACATAAAAAAAAATCTACTATAATAAACGAAATGGACATTAAAAATAATTTCAGGACTCGCTCCCGATTTATAAGTAGAAATTTGAAGTTTAAACTTACCTCCCTATTAAATAATTTGTATATAATATTACTATTAGTAGCTGAGATATTCGTAGGAGTATTATATCTTGTATTACTACATTCATTATTACTAAAAGATTCTAGATTTTCCGACTCCTCAGGTCCAAGAGAATCCATGTTCGTTTGTTTGACTGCAATTTTTGACAAACAAACTAATAGGTAAGTACGGTAAATGTTACCAAATATCCAAGTATTCTATTATCATTTGTCTGTTCATAGTTTATTTGTAATACTTGTATTTTTTGAGCAAGCAACATTCTTATTCTATTTATTATAATTACATCATTTAGTTGGTATTTTAATCATTTGCCCAGTTAATAATTAATTACATGGTCTTTATAGTTTTTGAACTTTTAATTCAAGCATCATTTCAATAAGATCACCAAATATCTGACAAAAATACTGTGATCGGCTACACCCGAATGTCTTTGTAATGACTTGACACAACACTATACACTGAAACTTTTTATTACGACATTAATATTATTACTTTCAATAGTTCCTAGACGTAGACAAAATCATTATATTGTGATGTTTATATTATATTATTTTAATATTAGCCCTTTAGCAATAATAATTTAAAAAAAATATTTATAGAGCTGATACCGCTATGACCCATCGTTTGCAAACAATAATACGAAGAACGTATAGACACACTGCTCTATGGGTTCTATATAAAGCATAAACCACAGAAAACCTTATACATATAGTATACTTACGCTAACATAAACTAACTTTATGATATAAAGTTGCGTTAAGACCACGTTATGGGTAAACCGAGTAAACCTAAGGGTAGGACGCGTTTGGTCGAAGCACCGTAGTTAGTCAGTGACAGCGTTAATGTCAGAATCTAATTTGTTTAAAATGACAGAGTCAAATATTTCAACGGTTGCATTTCGAGAAAACGGGTTCAAAGATAGAGACAATATTGAATAAAAGTTTATTTAGCGTATTTTAAAGAAAATTAGTAAAGTTATAATTTATATATATGATCAAATATGGAACCAATGACTTTAGGAAGCCCTACTCATTCGCCTTCGGGCAGCCCAAACGTGGGATATTTACCACCCTTTCTTTTAGGTGAAATAAACCCACCAACGACCCCGCGAACTAATAGTCTATCTCCTACAAAAGGACGCAGTCTCGCTTTCGGTGAGTTTTAGTTATCGTTAGACCAAAATCCATAAATTGCAAGAGCAGCAATGGGCTGCTAATAATTTTAGTTGTAACTATTCTACATACCGACTGCTGCTGGATGTACACTTAATGGTAGCGTCATATTCAATGATTCAAATAATGTAATAAGTTATTGTGCATTTTCATCTTTGAACAAATATCATTAAAAGGTGTATGTTTTACAGATATGTATGTATATTATAATGATATTTTAAAGCAAGGGGCATTTGATGCTATATGTTGTTCTATATGGATGTGTAAATGTTTAATCTTATTTCATATCATAGTACAAAATTTTGTAAGTTACACATTATAATAAGATATTACTCATTACTCAAACCTTATGTGATAACTTAAATTTTACAGGATCCCCTACAAGTCCCACTCAGACATCAACACCAGATCAGAAGGTGTACCGGTCGAACATATCTATGCATCAACAAGTAGTGTACAACCAACAACACATGTTTGCCAATATGACAACATCACCCAACATTTCATACTCTAGCAAACCGAATGGTCCACCTATAGAAGATCTGTTTGATACCATAAAAAGCAATGAGCCTTCGAACAAATCAGTGTTTCAAGATAGTTTTGCTGGCTATGGAAACAATTCCTTATTACAAAACTCCTACATGAATAATAATGGTTCCATGGCCAACCAATCATTGATACATCCTAGGCAGGGTGGTTACCAAGAGCCAGATGAATATTGGATAACAGTATTTGGTTTCCCTCCTAATGCTGCCAACACTGTTCTTGCAAGATTTAGTAGCTGCGGAGCTGTTTTAGGTATGATAGAAACTGAATAATTATATCTATCAAGTTTATTAAAATGGGACTGTATAATGAACATTACCTTTGATATTAGCTATCAAATATTAAGTAATTTAGCTTCAATAACCTAGTGGAATGTGTCAGAATGCTACTTAATGAGCTGATGAGACCTAGAAACATTTGGCTATTATTTTGTGTTGAAATGAATGAAATTTTTTATGTTGTTATGGGACTAACATACTTAACATTTATTTGTCAAAATATAAAAACCATACCAAACTGAAGTCAAATGCTGGATTGTAAATGTTCATGGTGAAATGAATTAATTACAATTGTGCCCTTCCATGAACTCCCACATAACAATTATTCATATTACCATTGTTTTTTGTTTGTTTGTGTTCATTCAACTTGACTGATTTAGGTCACATTTGTACAATTTTTTTATTCTGCTGTGATTATGAACAGTACATATGCAGTGATCTAAACATAATTACTTCAAATGTGGGTCCATGACTGTTAGTTAAATAACTATATAGCGTGAGACAATCTCTAGACTAGTTGAAG
Organism: Agathymus mariae mariae; assembly: GCA_018251895.1. Classification (NCBI taxonomy): domain Eukaryota; kingdom Metazoa; phylum Arthropoda; class Insecta; order Lepidoptera; family Hesperiidae; genus Agathymus; species Agathymus mariae. The sequence continues at coordinate 16,266 of DWPT01000680.1, forward strand.
ATGGTAATCTCAAATATGTTTACCCAGATTTATATGTAGGTTTTGTATTTGTTCAAATTAATTTAACCATGTATGTATTCTGTAAATACACTTATGCACGTCATTTTTTGCTTCTACTACCGTTTCGGAAAGGTGCTTTAACATCGAGGAGAAGAAACTGCGAAAGAAACTCCTCAGCACATCTTTTAAACAACGTAATAACAAAAGTTTAAACTTGTGCGGAACCGATTTCGACATTATTATTTCCAGGCGTCCTTTTCATTAATATATTCGGCTATACTATAATGCGTAGCTTAAAAGTTCTAAGGGCAACTTACGTATCAACTTATAATCTTATTGTAAAAACGAATTCCAAGCCTCATAAAAGATGCTGCACCTTTCTAAGACGATATGAAGATGTAACCAAATTATGCCTATTTCTTGTATCATGATTGTGTGTATCACTATTATGCTTGTATATATTTTTTTTTTCATGAATACTAAATTACTATAGATATATTGACTGGATATGGTGAATACACCTATTTCTTTAAATTATTCTCTTAATGACTCATGTGACTTTAGTCTGTATATAGCTTTAATAGCTCTTTTCTGTAATACATTAGGATTACACATTAGGATACCGTAAGATATAAAGCTATGGAAATAGGCAAAATAAACAAGTCTAGCTGTGTCTACGTCGGTAATCAGTCTTATCTTCCTAATAGCGTAAACAGACCTACTAAGTTTACACGCGATAACCGATATATGGGCCCTCCACTGAAGTTTCCTATCTAGGGTGACACCTAAAAACACTGGATTGTTCCATAATGAATGTTTCATTATTTAATTTAAGGATTATACCTAACTTCTGCATATTTGACAGTGCAAGATTTAAACGTTTTTTTTTTTGCATTTAAAACTAAATTCTTTATGTTAAAGTTGAGTTTAGTATCAGGTGTCGGTTTACGGAAATTCATTGTTATTAAATTAGTATTAATTTACTTTGCTACAATCCGCAAGCACAATGTATGATGGTATATACTTCTATACATGCATATAACCTCCCTCCCTACCACAAAAGAAAACGTGCAGTTATGATAAATAAAAGTATATACCACCATACATACCGGCACCAACACGTGTTTCGCTCCGGACCTGAGCGTCATCAGGGTGAGTTGACTCTACGAGTGTTAACTGTTTTAGTCTTAAATATTAAGGATGTGTCATCAGCAAAGAGTACAATGTCCGCACGTTTGTTAATAAAATACGGCAAATCGTTATTGTAAACCAGAAAAAGGAACAGACCTAGAATAGAGCCCCGTGGTACACCCATTACAATTGATGATCCCGGTGATTTGGTATCATTTACGCTAACACATTGAACACTACCCTTCAAATTGGATGCAATTAGATTGAAAGCACTGTACTTGACGCCGTAGTGACGATGCTTAAGAAGTAATGATTCACCTATAGCATTCTATGATGCCGCCCCGACCTCAAATGTATGCGCTAGTAGGAAAAAAATTACGAAACTTCATGACATAAGTAGCGATAATTTCTGGTTGTATTTTTCACTGAAACAAAACGAAATATAACGAAGCCGACAACAGTTGATTGTATAATCTCTTTTTACAGATAAGCAATACCCAACGCAAGGAAACTGGGCACACCTAAGATACGCAACTAGAGCTGAAAAGGAAAGAGCCCTAGCAATCAATGGTAGACAGGTGCTACCTGGAATTATGGTTGGGGTGATGGAGTGCAGGGAACCACCACGGATTACTGTCAACTCGGGACTTGCCTCCCCAGAGAGGTATATTATCTTTTTTGTGAAATGTAATAGTGATCCAACAAATTACTTATTTACTATTGATCAGCTAGGAATTTATTATGATTCAGTTTTGTTTCCAGACACCCAACGCCTGTGAGATCTCTCTGCCCCACGCCTGTACCCTCGGCGCCCGTACCGCAAAGATCCAACGGTCTCCTATCTAAGGCTTTAGACTATGTATTGGGTTGGTGACACACAACTATATTTCGCCTTTACAATTTTCTTACAATGGATCCGAGTTAGTGTATAATAATAATAACAATCACATCTATCAAATGATTATTTTTAACTAATACCATATCAAAAAGTAATTTCAGGAAAATCACATACGGCATTTCTTATGTACTCGTTGCATAGTATATGAACAATCATACATCGGTGACTTTCCAATTTAAAGTTAAATTTTATAGCCTGAAATGGTCCGCTTTACAATCATAATAATAATCGTTTACACATTCACCTGTGTACCCTGTACACATACCCTGTGATGCGGGTGGCATGGACATACACGAATATGACATCACAAACACCCACGACTTGAGAACAAACATTTATCTGTCACATGTCTGCCCCCGCCGGGAATCGATCTCGGGACCCCTCGGCAGGCAGGGTCACTATCAACTGGGCTATGTGGTAGTTTAATAAGGGTGCGACACAAATTTTTGGTATCCAATGAAAATATTAGGGATTACTTTTATCAGACATTTTGTCCCGACATCAGTCCCCTGTCGGATAACGGATAATATAGTATATTTTTTATAAAGTCCATTGAAATAAGGACTTAAATTTAATTTGTCAAACAATATTTTGGACTATACAACTAAAATATTATTTTAATATGCATACCTATTACGGTGAATTAGATACATTCACGGACATATTTAGAGGAACGCCAGAAAAGGGGCAAATTGATATGAAAATAGATTTATTTTTGTTTTATAAGCTTTTAAAATTTGCCGACTTAAATCGATTTATTTATAACATTTTTGGTAGTAAAAAAATTAGAGTTACCGAAGAAAAAAAACAAATTAGAGCTAAGTACCTTAATTGCAAGGGGTATTAACCTGATATAATAAAAATTGAATATTGTTCTAAACACTTATTTTTCATAATGAGTGATAATGTGTTTTCATAATGGGTGTCATATCTGTATACATTATTGCCTCCGCTTGCTGTAAAAACCGCCTGCACCGGTCTGGGAAAAGTTTTTATTTAATTGTCATTGAAACTTTATGGAATTAGGTTCCGTTTTTCAAATATCGCAATTTTGTGGTCCCTTAGGTTAGTTGTTGGTGGATTTTTTTTTGTTGTTTTTCCAGTTTACCCCAAACACATTTTATCGGATTTAGGTCGGATGAGGGTGCTGGCTACCCCAAAACTTGGATTCCGACTTTAGTAAGATAGTCCGTTACTATCGCCGCAGTGTTAGGGCGAGAATTATTGTTTTGTTTTTATAAATAGCCGACAAATGTGCAGGCGAGCCACCTGATGGTAGGTGGTCACCGCCGTCCGTAGAAATTACTAACACCAAATGCATAACTGATGCGTGTCGGGCAAGAATAGAGAACAAAGAGAGAAAGAAAGTGCATCAAAAGAATTATCCTCGATGAATGGGGCAAAATACATCACAATCCACTCTAAAATGTCTCTTACGTATCTTGCCACAGTCATGTGTATCTCCGTATGTGCTTCTAAGCAAATTCCACCCCCATACCATTACTGACACTGCCATAGAGCTGTCTTCCAACAATAGTATATTGAGCGTATTTTTCTCCGGGTCGTCTCCGTACATCATCTGAGTTGACAGTATATCAGTAACAAGTACCATTCCCCCAACGTCATCATACCAATTTCTGTGCAAACAAACAACGCCGGACCGAGCTGCTCGATGCACTGCGGTGACCAAAGGGGTTCTGGCGGGCAAGTACGCCTCTATATCTGTCGCCTTTAGTCAGTCGTTTTGGTGCTAACTGTCACTTCGTACTTACAATAATTGCGACCTTGTTCTGTACGTCTTGTGTCGTTCCCGGCTGCCGGCACCGTTTAACATTGTGATCAATCACAGACTTGTTTATTGCTATTGTTACAGCCGCTTCGTTGTAAGTGTAACCATTTTCAATTAAAGTTACAACTTTAAGACACCTAAGCAACGCTTATCACTCAAACTTATTAAATGAAGTTCCTTCACTCAGTGATAAAAAAATGTCAAAAAAAAACACAATATATATATATATATGTGTTAAAAACGACAAAACCACGCAAAATGTAATACATTATGTAACAAAGAAATTAACAGATAGTCAAAAAACAAATGAAAGTCGTAACTAAAAATCTTTTATTAAATTATATAATACTGGTATATGGCCAGTACGAAATAAGAGAATATTATATGTAAGTCTAGGGTATACTCCTCTGATTCTGTGACAAAACTGAATGTGGTGAAAAAAACCTTGGAAAAACTTAATAAACATGTTTTATTATAAGCAGGAACATCATTTTGACTTTTTTTTTATCGTAAAAGCAATAGAAACCTTAATTTTAAAATAATGAACTTAGTGTAATTTGGTAATATGAATATGTCGTGTATATTGATTTTCTTTTTATTTTCAGGGACAAGTCTTGGTATATCTTCAGTGGCCATACTCTTTTTTATCGTTTTTAATTTGGGCGCTGAGTTCGAAGCTTGTTCTAACTCTCACTCCATTTGTAGTAATGTCTTAGGAGAAACATCATTCTGTGTTTGAGCCTTGGTAATAGACCTTGTGTTTAGGAATAAAAGTTCGTCAGCGTCGTTCTCTTTAATTTCGCCTTCTTAAATGGAATCCGTTTCACTTGTTCCGAAGAAAGGAATTTCTACTTCGAAGTCTTGATCGATAATAATTTCTTCCATCGACGATTGTGTTACAGAGGCACGTTGATCTGATGATGTGGAAGGTGCAGTAGCTTCTGAGAACACATCATTTTTATCTATTGGATATATTCCTGCTGTTCATTAATTGGAGAAAAACTTGTGAAAATCAAATCTTATAGGTACTGTAGAGGGATGGATAATGATTGTAAAATGTGGCTGGTACAAGCAGGCATCTTAAATAATATTACCTGATGGGATTTAATATGTTTAAACACTTTTTGGGTTATATGACTCGCATATGAATTCATAATTAAAAATACGTGCCTTATTGGTGATATGTTTAGGTCAAAAAATTGCAGCGATTCATAGAATAAATCTGCATTTATCCAGCTCTTTGGTGGCAGTCGCGTTAAAGAGTTTAGCAAAGCTCCGTCTGACAGTTCAGGGATATTTCTTGTCCCTTTGAATATAACTTAAAGGGAAATGAAATGCCCAGCTGCATTGCAGCAAGTCAGGGTTGTAGTAGTTGCCTTTTTCAACGTATGTACACATGTTTTTTTGTCTATTTTAACAACAATTCCATATCCTCTCTGAACCGACCTTGAAATCCAACACCAATTCCAGTCAGCACAACTTTTGCTTGTGTTGATGTAATGCTTAGAATCAGCTGCCTTAGCCAGTGAAAAAGCAAATTGTGTTATATGATTAACGATGAGGTCAAATCCAAGATCTTGCATTAATCAAGTTTTGCTGCATAAATACTGACTAAGGAAAGGTCTATTTTGAGAATTTTAATTTGTGTCATGCCGTCATATTTTGTGTTAAAATTTTCATAACTTTTCGATCCCAATAAATAAGGTATAACGATACAAAACTAAGTTAACTATATTAAACTTTGCTAAGTCAGTAAGGTTGTATCTACCAATTATACATATAAAAGTTGGCGTCGAGACATTGATTGAATATTTGTTATGTAAGGGTAAAAAGAGCATTTATAATAAATGTAGTTTCAAGCAGAACATTTTCGAAAGATATGTTGCTAGTGTAACGAAATTGGATGAATAAAGAATTACATAAAAAAATCAAACTTTTCAGATATCACAGAAAAAAACAATTTTTATTCAATAATATCTAAACAATGCTTCAGATTTTTTATAAAAGAAAATTTATATGTCCGAACTAAGTGTTAAACTCTGGACTATTTAGTAGAAGACGGCCGCCATATATTTAAATATCAGTTACATTTCAAACCACCACTAACTGAATCACACAATTTCAATTTGATAACTGGTTCCGACAGTGGACAGCAAATGTTAAACCTCTTCGATATAGTAAACATACAATTTGGG
>DWPT01000681.1:0-22278 GCA_018251895.1 Agathymus mariae mariae
CGCCTTCAAAAACTCATTTGTCTGTCTGGCCGTGCGGGAACTTGCATCATCGTGGTGCAAGATGATACCGCCCTTACCGTTATTTTTACGGAGTTTGTAACTCGTAGTCCTAGAGAAAGAACATGAACCGCGACGGCTTCAATCGTGGGTAATCGACCGGGTTCAGCTAGTTTGGTGCAGCTAAAAGTTCAGATGTCGGACAGCGATTATGTAATCTTGAAATAGGAGACAAGAGTTTGTTGTCTAGTGGTTTTAACGTAGGTCTCTCATGGTAGTTAACGTAAACGTTTACACACCCACACCCCCGCACTAAGATTCCCTGTGTTGCGGGTGGCACATAAAAGTCTGCTCCGGCCGGGAATCGAACCCGGATATTCTTCGCTCGGCAGGCAGAGTCACTACCAACTCGGTTACGGGTAGTCTCGAGGTCGGTGAAAATAGCATTGTGAGTTCATTGATGTTCATTGAGAAAATATCATTGACGTTGGTCAACTTGCACTTTGACAGCGTAGGGAACTATGACTTTACTCTTACTGGGACAGAAGATTCAAATGCAGCAGCTGGACAATTTGCGTTATAGCCCGTTGTTAACCCGTGCACTGAAGGGCAGACACACGCTTATAGTTTGAAGCCTCTCTCAGCCCCAAATGTTACATTTTGAACCATCTTTAACATTAATTCAATGCTTCGGATTGACGTTTCGTGAATAACAGATAGATAATTCAAAGAAGACAGCCATCGTGGTACTATACATAATATTATGACATATATTCATATATATAAAAAATTCTTCATTTCTCACAGCGTTTTAAGTGTACATAGAGAAACAGGCCCTTTGGGATCGTTCCCAAATTGAGTGTGCCTTTTCACGGCCAACGAGGCTAATGAAAGTACCCCCGGACTGTTTAATTACGCAACCTCGACGCTTTCCGGGAAAGATGAGCATTGAAATGGTAATTCGATAGGATTCTGGGAATTAAACGAGTTGGCGATAAGATTAAGGCGAATTATCTTCTTTGGCGTCGTTACCAACTGAGAAAAAATATAATTGTGGGAACATATTAGTTTATAATCCACGGTTCAACAATGCTGAGTAAATTATAGAAATACATATAATTTTTTTTTATTTACAGTTGAAAACAAGACAATTATGTACAAACTAGCCTGTCTTCAGAACGAAGATTGAATTGACTGAAATTTTAGTATCTCAGTAGAATTGGTGGTAGTGACCTAGTGACGAGTCGTAAACTCGCTTCGTTCCGGAAAAACTATGCATTACGCTAAGAAATAGTACGTACATTATTTTAAATTGATTTATATTTTTTTTATTTATGAACGGATTGAGATGAACCAAATGCTTCGAATATTAAGTGAAGCTTACTGCAATACATTAGTGAAAATCAAAACGAAATCGGATAAGTCCTTTTTGAGATTAGCCCGCACAAACGCACAGACAAACAGACAAATATTATAATAACATTTTTTTTGGGTTCTATTGCGTTAATAAAGGCCTCTAATAATAGTTCTTTTTTTTCATACATACTTCATGTACAAAAAGCGATCATATAGAATTTTATTATAGGTACAGATTACGGTACTGATTCAATGTTAGTGTTACGGCCGAAAGGTCTTAGGTTCGGTTACAGAATTACGTTAATATTTATGTAACACATGTCTATTCTCGATTCTTGGTCGTGGTGTCTCTCAATACTCATATCTATTTATGTCCACGTCATCTTCTGCTCAGAGAATCGTAGTTTGAAGATATTTGTTTGTAAAATCATTAGTTTTATTTAAACTTTAGCATATTCTTAAAACAGAATAATAATTAATACTACATGCATTCTTTGCCCCGTCGGGTAAATAAATATTTATTGAAATCTATTATTAAAGCTAGTGTATTGAATGGTATTATTACTAATGAACTCAAAGACTACATAAATGACACACGCTTATAAAATAGGTGTATGTGTCAATATGGCGATTCCAGGAAAAAATATCGTAGACTATTGTCAGAACACATAAATAACTTTCGTACGTATCTACGCTGTATAGGTCATCCCACATGTCGGATTGTAGTGTTGCCACACGATTGTAATATACAACAGAATTGGCCTGTAATTTTTTTTTTTTCCAAAATATTTATATTGTTAGAAATGGTTATTATAGGTTGGATGTAGCATTATTAAATACTAGTGATCTGCCCTCACGTCGCATCGACGAACGTAATCATTTTGCTTACACGCTTCACTTTGGTTTTTTTGTCACATGTTAACAAAAATAATTACTCCATACAATGAAACTTTCCTAACTATTCATCAAAACCACTTTACAAATCCTTATATTAATTTTTGAGAACATCACGTTCAGACAGACAAATTGCGGGGACTTTGTTTTATAATAAGTAATGGTTATAGGTTGTGGTACTGTGCCAATCATTGATTTTAGGTTTTGAAACCATAAACGCCAGAATGGAATTGAGCCAAAAATACTATGACACTTAACAATAAATTTAGTTAGTAGAATTAGTAAGTAAGACCATGTTTTCTTTATATTCAATTCATCATCTTATAGATACATAACTTCTTTTCGAGAGTATTTTCTTGTAATTCAGCGGTGATGTATAATAAAAGGTCTTGTACTACTGGTGAATTTTCGTATAATAAAGACCATGTCCCGCGTTTACATGTCCGAAATTTGGTCACCCTCGCGGCCTGCACGTCGATCGTGTTCAAACTGGAACATCAGAGTCGTTGCACATTTAGAAATACAATATTGTACGTAAAAAGGAAAAACGTAATTTGGACCAATTTGGCGAATGCGTTCTTCCTTCTTCCGTTCTATTTCGATTGTATATTCTCGTAACACTAGAGCGATTGAATAATATATGCTAGAATGATTATTGTAAAGTTGAGTTGTGGCAATGTCCGATGGGTTGCATTGCCCATGTATCAGCTGGCTCGTCTCGTCATTTGCGAACTTTTACTGTTATTTTTGACGCACAATAGAAAGTTACAATGAGACAAAGTAATTCCGCCTTGTGGCTACTCAAACATAAGAATGAAATATGCACAACAAATCACTTCGATTTAGTTGGTAGTCAAGTTAATTTAACAAAGTGTTTTTATCCAAAATTACCTGTAGCACAATATTCCTTATTTATTATCCATTGATTGCAATGGTCTATACATATTTGTCCAGCATATCTTGTCACATTCCATTAGCGGCCCATTGTTGGGCATCGGTCTCTACACTGAGAGCGTGATTTTATTATCTGACTAGTAAACCGCCCTCTCTTCGCTTCAGAAAACCTACGCATTACGTTTAGAAGAAGCACCTGCATTGTTTCAGGACTGGGTTTTTCTCGTTCTGTGTATTACAAACAAATGTGTTAATTCATAACTTTTTCATTGATTGAAATGAAAGCAACTTTAAATATTAATTATACTACAATTCATTAGTGAAAACCGTAACAAAATCGGTTAAGCCGTTTGTTTCTGAGATTAGCGCGCACAGACATGAACACAAAAATTTCAACAACTATTGTTTGGGGTTAATAAAAGTTCCTAATAATTATTAATATAAGTTTTATAAAAGAAGGTCTGCATCCCTATTACTTTCCGCATGGTTAACATTTCTCCATACTCTTATCCTTGATATTCCAAGTTTTATTGATAGAAGACGAATACTAGTTGTAGGGTCAGCCCGTGCCAGTCGTAAAATCTCTTCTTCCACGTGTACATTTATCGCAACAGCCACGGTTCATTTTGTTGTGGAAATAATCCTCCATCGCAAAAACGACGACGCACGGCAATGAAGGACCAATGCCTCAACACTGGCCTACCAGTACATCGACGTCTATACTTTTCGAAAGCAGAGCGGGCATTGCCAATACAAAAGCCGTACACAAAATGGAATGAGAAAACAGAAGATCACAATTGTAGCACCATTTCGGATGGTTCGCACAGTTCACACAGTACGTAGCGTCGCGAGATTATTAATTAAGTGAGTGAATTAATAAAGTAACGATCGCAAACAAGGGCTGCATTGCGCGCGTGGGGCGAATCCCCCGTTGTTATGAAATCTGGTTTCCATCGGCTTTTGCTTTGCACCAAGCAAACATTGCCATGTGTTTGTTTAAAGTTTTATAGGTATCAACGCCGTTGGACATTTCATGGACTTAAATACTTGTTTTTTTTTTAATTTACGATTTTTTTAGAAATAAAAATGATTTTTTTTTTTGCAAAATTTTTTACATTTAGTTTGTTACTGTTAATGAAATTGATAAAATTGCTTTTGGAAATATCAAACAGAATCGAAATTGACTCAATTATATCAAAGATACGGCGAAAAAGGCTCAACAAGTTCATCAACGGTATTCAAAATAAATAGTATTAAAAATAGACCCCATTTTTCAAGTTTTTTCGACAATTTTTTATAAATACTCGGAATATATCAGGTGGTCTCATGTGGACGAACAACGTTGTATTTCTCGTTTGGTCCCACTTAAATTGCAACAAAAATTACCACCCATGAAGGTAAAAAATAAGAGATGGAAACAAATGCACCTTTAAATTGAAACCAGTTTTTCTTTTAGGAATCAGGTTAGCAAATTGCATTCATTATGAAATCATTTATTAATAACATTGATCACAAAAAGTCTATATTGTATTTCGCTTTCCTCGAGAATTTACGGTTTCTCGTAATAAAAGTTTACTAGATTTTTTACACGTAATGTAAGTTAAAGATATGCTAAGTCTCGTCTTAATGTGTTTCCGCTTGTTACAGTGCCGAACTAAAACCGATAATCAAACCGTTGCGTAACTGTGCGCACCTATGTGACTCCAGTTGTTTCTTATGCGCGTGGGTGACCACTTACCGCCGTGTCGTGCGTCTGTTTATCTGCCATAGAAAATACTGCACATGAATATTACGGCGAAAGTGAAATACTTAAATAAAAAGTGAAACATGTTCGAACGTCAGTTTCCCTCCCTATTTTTATTCTAATACTGATGAATAATAATTATGACAATGTGGATATTCTTTATTCGAGTTAACAAAATGAAAAGATGCCTAAGAAAGAATTGGAAGACTCAAAGAACATTAATTTTAACGAAACCCTGACCCAGATTCCCGGTGTCTTTGGTTAACGACTGATCCATGCGGTATAAAACAGTTTGGGTGCCACGTATACAATCGGTCCAACGTTGGGTGCCAGTTTTACGATTGACAACGAATATTTTATTAGTACGCGTTATGTACTGCTTAATATCAGAATTAATAAAGATTTAAATGGAGCGAAATACACACGTTGGGTCACTGTCACGTTAGTACATGAAACAAGCGCGGTATTAGAATATATATTCGAATTTTTAATATTTATCACCTGCAGAAACTTGGAAATGTGTAATTTAGATTATGTGTCAAGAAACAGGTAGCTTTTATCCTGAATAAAAATTTAGTGGTAACCATTGCTTCGGTTGCAGCTATTAATAACGTAGGGACTTACGTAATGGTTATATTATTATGTATCACGAAACGATGCGAGGTCGGATTAAGTTTACGATAAAAAAAAGTTTCACGATCGTACTGAATGTACGAGTGTTTGCGCGGTTAGCAGAGAACTGTAAGAAATCGTTATTTTAGTCATGTGAAATCTGTTATGTATATAATAAATTATATATAATTCAATGACTAGTTAAGTAAACACGTCACAGCATCGTGTTACATGACACAATTGAATGATGTACCTTCGATTTTTAGTTTGCGTTAATTTTTGTTTTGTTACTGTACAGAGGATGACGTTTATGATTCGTTTCTGTTTCGCAACATGAATAAAATACAGTAGAACAAATTGAATATCTCAAAACCTTTGCAATGAGCCTTAATATCGCTAGAAGCGATGTCTTCTATATATATGATACTTGTGTGTCATTTTCATGTCCTCGGTTCGCTGTCTCTTTCTGCCATCCCAAACGTAATGCTTTCGAAATTTACTGATACCTTCCATTCTATTGTACAAACAAATCGAACATTTATTATGCTCATAAATAATACTTAAGGAACTAACACTCACCGACTTCAAAGAATGCGGATAGAAAACTGACAGACAGTGGACGTAGTGAGAAATGAGTTGGAAATAGAAAGAGTTTAATAATAGAAGATTAAAGCGTTACACTCATAACAATGCGGTTGAGCATGTTATACAAAGTTTATAGGCCAAGAATAAATTTTGAGAAATGTCAAAATATATGTAGGTTTTGAAATAACTTTAAGTAATTTTCTAGTATAGTGGTAGCGTTCTTTATCTACCTGGTTAGCAGCTACCTTGCCTCTGGAATGATATGTTAACGTATATCGGTTGTAGAACCTGAGTAATTTTATCGCTAGCTTATTGCTTGGCAAGGCGTTGATGATGCGTTTTGTACTATAGACGTCCACGTAACTACTAACCATCAGTTGGACCTTTAGCCCCTTTAACGCCATATGAATCCTGAACTTTGAATAAATAAAGTCCTCTATACAATACGGGCTGTGTACAAACACCTTACATAGATTTTATGTTTATGATGTTAAGTCATGTTCACACAGACACACACATACTAATAAATTTAACGAGATAGCTTTCAATATCGATTCCACATTCTTAGTAGTATAATGGCAATTTATAGTTCCTTAATGTTCAGTTGGGGAAGAAAGTCCCATTTAGGTCAAATGATGACCTGCAGACCACAGCGGGTAACCTTTAGACTCAGAAGGCTTGGGAGCAATTAGAGTTGTGTCAATTATGGGAGTCCTATGTCCAACAATCAATGTATAAAGGCAGTTATAGGTGACTCTTCATCTATTTTTTTAAATTATAATGTAGGTATTACAATCTGTGGAGTTTAAATGGTTAGTGTATAGACTATTAAGTAGTTAGTGATATTTTCTTGCATTGAATAAAATTGTACAAATAATGAGGCAGGATTTATGGTTCACTCCATGTTGAAATTGAAAATGTTGTACGCTTAGCCGGTTAAGACTTTATTTACATAAAGAAAGTCGACACGCAATATAGCACTTGGCCGAACAGTAAAAGCGAGTAAATAATTCCTTATGAGGTCAAGGTTATTGTTATTATATTGTGAGGAAAAATTAAAAATTAAATAATTGCCCCGCCAATTACGTGGTTATTTTATGTGTCATCGTTAGTGGCAAAATGTCTCAAACGCTTCCTGCTTCTGAAGCGCGTTAAGTCGTCGCGGTGATGGACGTAATGCAAAGGCCTTCGAGTTAAAAACAATTCAACAATCTAATTGGTTATTACTAATCACCACCACCACTATTTAGTCTATGCGAGAAGTAAGTAGAGAGCTGCTACAATGCATGACAAAGCAAAATAATCGTTGAAGCGAAATCAATAAAAAATATTGTTAATATTAGTTGAAAAAGCAGTTTTCGTTATATACCCACAAAACAAACACCAGTTATAATACTTATTGGCTTGTTTGATTCAGGTTTCTCATTAATCAGTGCGATTATTTAAAATCACCGGGTCAAGTGGTGTTTTTATTTCTAGACAGGTTTTATCACTTTTACTCACTCAAACATGGGGTTAATGCTTTGAGGCTGTTACGATTAATTCGTACTCGTCAGAGACTCGCTTTCATTTACATCTCCTGATCGTTACCCTACGCTTGAACGGTGCTTTACGTAAATTAGTTAAGTTACACGTACTACTACAAGTAAACCTCCCTTGAGTTTAGAATAGACTAGGGAATAGTGTGCTTCTTTTTAGACTGCTGGGCTGTTTAAAAACGGGTAAGCGGCGCGTTTAGTGGCGAGCAACACAATACTTTCACTCCTGGTGTTGCGTATGTTTAATGCAACGGTGGCCAGTTAATATCAAGTTTCCAGCTTTACTTGATAAATTATTTTTAAAGATATTTGTTGAAACTTTCGGCGTTTCAGACGTCATATTAAATTACTTAACGTAGACACTTCAAAACGAATGTCAAACACTCTTTGGTAAATTTACCCTCCATAAAAGCCACTCGCTTATCTATTAGACCCTCGCTTTTATGTCAGTAAATGCGTCATCACTAGTGTCATTCATTGAAGTTTTTATTGATCTAAGTTATGTGTGTACAATACATGTTTGTGTGTATAAATTATGGTTTATTTAATAACGCTCTTCGCGTATAACAGTCTGATCGAACGATCGGTTAATAGATAATGCATTACCATTAGTATTAAGTAAATGCTCGCCATATGTTATGTATGTATGTATAATATTAAATTGTGGTCAATAAACTGGAAATAAATATTGGTACAGATGATGATAAAAAGTTTAATGAAACAGTTCTATGAAGTCCTATGTCAAAGTGAACGCTAATATTTCATGTAAGTTTTGTTAGTTTTATGGCGCGATCTTCCTCCGGTAGACAACGGTAGGCAGATTCGATTTCATGGTTTCTCCATTGTTCCCTGTAACGTGACATTCTTACGAGCTGTTAGCTGTCTATTGTCAAAGATAATTAGTTTTTTAAAATGTCAATAACCACCAGACTAACGGTGGAGTCTCTCGATAGTCTCTTCGACGCACTTGGACATCCGTAGGAGGGATGTTTTTAGACGCTGGCCTTATCCAAAATGATTTGAAAAACTTTCCCGATTATCGTTACGCAAGCTCCGTAACGGTAACTGAGACTATATAGTTCTAATTGAATCCAAAGGTACTGAGTACAAAACAGTGAACGGAAAATATTTGTCAGTACATTAAGGAATCTTATCCCATAATCTGATTTGGGTTTGAATAACTTTATTCACTAGTATTATTGTATCTTGTATTCTATGTAGATATGCAATTATTTATTTTATTTTAGGAAAAAATTGTGATTATTATCGACTTTTAGAATTGTAAATTTTATTTAGTTTTTGTAATAAACATTTGGATTTGTTAATTCTGGAGAAAAATAACGGTAATTGTACATAAAAAAAAAATATATATATTTAAAAATGTTCATGACGCTCACAGAAAGAGAATATTTAATTAATTAAATTATTAATTCAATATGACTATGTCTAAAAACAACCAGTATTAATAAAATACACCCACCACTCCAGCACTTATCTTGGTGTGAAGTCGCGGACGCTGACGTCATGTTTCGGTCTCGCCGATAGCGTGCGTTATGATATTTTAAATTTCGCTCTCAATTTTCCACATTTAATTAATATCACGTTATGAAACTTTAAAATATAAAGAAAATATTATAGGCGTTATTTGTAACAATGAAGATTATGAAAGAAAATATCTATTCAATATTTTTTTTTTTACATTTACACACTCACTCCCGCTCTAGGAATCGTTGTGTTGCGGGTGGCATGGACATACACAAATATGACGTCAAAAATGCCCATTATTTATTTTTAACCCATTAGATATTGCCCATGAATGTATCCCACCTTTAACGCGTGCACTTAAGTGTGGGCATACAACTGTTATTGTGATATGTCTTTTCTTTGTATATAATTTTGTGTACCAAGCATTGGTGAATCGTGATCAAATAATTTAATTTCATTACAAAAAAATTAAAGTTAAGCAGATTAAAGATCTTCGATTACAAAATCTATTAGCACAAAATAAAATTAACTTTGGCCTTCCGAAGCCTTAAAATGCCCAAACTGCGAGTGCCTCTGTGAGGAACGAGACAATTTTCCGCTTAAGTGTCACAATCGTCGCCCGGAACGAGGCTGAGAGTAAATGAGCGAAGTGGTCGCGTTTGTGCCAGTCTCCACTCTAGCGACAGAGTCGCATGAAACATTTGTGATCACTTAGATAAGACTCTTCGTATTTTAAGTGCTTACAACTCGACGTAAAACTTGTTCATAATTTTAAGTGACTGACCAAATCTCGTAACCATTTATATGGTCGGTATATTGATGAGTGATCGTTAGAAACAGAATTTCGTGAGCGCTTCTGTGCTTCAGCTTGAAACAGTCAGTACCGGTGTTTAGTTAAATAGCAGTTTTATAAGCTAATTCGAAGGACCTTCGTTCACCATTAAAATGTACGACATTTCAGTAGGTTATAGCTTTATAAAATAACGCAGCGGGGCGGAGTTCACTCTAGGTGTGTTCAGTCACAAGTAAAAGATCCATGTCCATATTATGTGATAGGCGGGTAAATACTTGAAACCAATTGTCATAATTATCGGACCTCCGTACAGTTTGTCTACGAGTAGAACCAAGATCTTATAGTATACCCGAATATTTTTACCACAGCGATTACTAGAAATTATGTAGAGAGTAATATAATGACCATTGCATTGAGTGACCCAAATCAAGAGTCATCCTGCAAGGTGTCTACTGTTGCGAAGATTTTAGATGTAGTCATTATATGTTTTTGCTTCGGTTACAATTGGGGAGCACCAATGATAGCGGACCCGGCCCCATCTTTACTGACAATGCGTCGGTGATGCTTTTATTGTTATGGATGTAGATGGTCCACGGTGACAACTTATTAATAAGTGGTCCATCGGCTTCTTTGTTTGTCATTATTGATATAAAAAAAAAAAAAAAAATATTGTTTTATTCTTAACAAAGTCAATATGAAATTAGCTAATAAGGAAACCGTCTAGCAAACTATTTTGAAAGACTATCTGTGGTATATAGATCGCGTTGATCGACAAACGCTCAGCGCTTTAATCCGCCCTTAAAACATCAAAAAAACGTATCATAAATTGGATACGCCTGAACATATACTATATCTTTTGGCAGTAACGTATCGTTTCCTATGCGCCCAGCAGCCAGCTGCCAAGATACGGAGCTTTACGGGATTAAGTTGTATCACCAGATATAGGAAGTGTCATGTAAACGGGCTAAAAATATCTTGTGTCGGTTACGAAACGAAAAAATATACTTTGTTCCGTCTATTCCACAACGTTATTTCGCCGAACTCGGATGTAAAACATTTTGCAAAAAAAAATATGAGAAGACTGTACAAATCATCAGCACTTTAATTATTTATTGTCTTATTATATCATTTTGTAGCGTTATACCTCTGCTGAATTGACTCAATGTATCAAGAGCTTTTTTATGTCATGAAACACGATGGAACTACTGTAAGTTCTCAATATCTTTACTCTTGATTACAAGAGAGTTTAAATGCTATATGCGTATGATAGTAATGAGTATAGTGACATTATTTATGCTGAAGTCCTATTCTAACTTCCAGTAAATAAGCACAGTAAATAAACATTCAGGTTTCCTTTTTAAATTGCCGGCCATGCATCAGTGATGTCCGTAATATTATAGAACCCCATAAGTGGCGGTGGCCGCTAACTTCCAGATGGCCCCTTTGCTCATTTGACCCCGTCGACACGCTACGGCAGCCGAAATTTAGTTTAATCAAATCTTGCGTGAAATCTGTGCAGAAAGGAAAGTTGCCCGCGTCAGTCTTCGTGCTTGAACTTCAAAGAAAAGTAAAGAAAGAAATTAAGCAAATGTTCCGCCCGCTTTAAGAAGCCCCGACGTAAACCCCGTTTAAAAAAAGGTGATGAAAAGTACGATAGCAGTTCTACAACTTAGGAACACGATGATCTTCAGTATGACAGCGAAAATGTTAAACTAAAAATAAATTTCACCAAAACCTTCTCAGGTAGCAAGGATCGTATAATGCTCACAAAATTACGTTGCAGTACAGTATATCTTTACGGATACGGTTATGTAAGACTTGGGAGGTACGTGAGCTCATTCGGAAGCTTTAGAAATTGTGAATTAACATTGTCTTAATTATATACATATATATATCCGTTGCTCTATGCTCTCTAAGTTGTCAATGTGTTATAACTTTTAGAATTAAATTTATTTTTTATATTAATTGTATGGGGCGTCATCCACGTGTTAAGCTTGAGGCATTTTTTCCAGCTCGTAGTGCACCCAGCTGAAAAACTAACGAAGCCTTTTTTTACATAAAATAAGTTAATGCTTGACAATAATCCCACTTGATGATAAATGGTGATGAAGTCTAAGATGTTGAGCGCATTAATTCTAAAATAATGTAGTCAGGATACTATTTCAATGCTTTTCAGTGCGCATGACGAAAGACGAAGCAAACCGCGTCGATCGCACAGGCAAGATGTTCAGGACTTAAGAACGATCGCGATGCAGGAATTATTACGTACAACATCTACATACACTCTCCGAAATATATCCTTGAGAAGACCTAAAGGCTGGCAACCCTGCACCTGTGCTCAAAGCTTTGCAGATTGGTTTCAACCAGATCTGGGTCACCAATAAGCCAGCCTCTTTGCACGCCTCTTCGTTGGGAGCTCTGGCAATCGTTCCCTTTTTTATGGATTTATTTGTAGGTTGCTGGGCTGTCGTATACTATCCAGTATAATTCCGATAGTACTCGTGCATGGTGTAAATGGTTTTTTTCCCCCTTCACTACCACCTTCCTTATAAAATCAATGTGACCTTGACTATAGATGGGCCCATTCCATAGTTTTGCATAAAATAAGTGTCAATTTTAGTATTCGGATCTACATCTATCATCTACATCCATTTAAGAGTCCAAGCCAACTGCCCCTGATTGTTACTGCTTCTCAACGCTAATAGCTCCAGATCTTCCTTCTTGTTGGATGTCGCTTGCCACAGATTAAGTAATTTCAATATTGATGCATTGGTCTTTACTGTTTCAATAAAAAATACTCTTTTTAAAGTTTCTTATTATGTTGAATTAATCACTAATACTTACGTATTATGATTATTTTATAAATAAATATTTTTTTTAATCTCCCTTCAGGTCCCTATCATATCCTGCTAAAATTAAAAGGATTGTCGTCGTCGTTATAATAGCCTCAGTGTAACGATTCTATTTGGAACCTGATAGGTGGCGCTGTACCCTAATTAAAAAGTATTTGTTTGTTAATCGAACCTATTCATATGTTAATATATTACAAACCAAGGTCGGTCAGCACAATAAGTTAAAAAAAAACAATACCAGGTTATTTTTTTTTTGCTGTATATATATGTTAATATATTTTTGAATTTACCATACAGAGACAAAGTTCTTATCGGAAGCATAGGAAGAAACGAATCTATGAGATATAAACACAAAGCCTATTTTTGTTTCACATACAAACAAAATAACTAAGACATCATTTTTTATACTTAACATTTCTTAACTTATGAATTTCTTTGGAAAAAAAACTATACGTCCTTTATAATTGCGTACAATATTCGCTCGTCCAATATAAGAGGATGATATGAATATTCTTTATATTCTGTGATATAGGGGCCACACGCCTTTACTTGGCAATATCGCTACCAAAATTACTCTACAAAACGTAAAAAAAAATGTAATACAGAGCAAACTGAATGTTCCATTTGACAAAGTAGGTTTGCAATAGTTATTGTATCGCATTTTTATAGTCTGTACCCGTTTATAGATACAATTACGATACCGAAAAATTTGGGAGACTTCATTGATGCTTTTCATCGCCTTTGGTTAGGACATTGCCGCTTGGTAAACTAGCATCGTGTGCCAAGACGGCATTATAGAATATTTAGATGTAAGTAGATGTATACTGTACAAATATGTTGTCCTAAGTACTAGTAGTTTATAATTAACGTTAACAAGTACCGGAGCGTCAAGGCTTGCGTAGAGGGTTGTAGGAAGTGCATGAGTAGTTGAGTTAACCTTGATGCAGCAGCTGTACCGGCCGCGTCTGCCCGGGCCGACGTTCGATTTTCACTTGGAGCATCAGTGCGCCCCTCTCGCCCGGGTGGGCGTGGTCTGCAGGCCGGTCAATAGCATGGCTTCGTGCCTCTCTCTCGCGTCGCAACCGTGCGCATATCCCCGTCCCTGTCCCCTCGGGGATGATTGAAACGTCTGATGCCGCAGGCGCCCCGCGCGCCCCCGCGCCAAGGACGTTCAGTGAATCCGTCCCTCTCTGCCGCGATAGCACGTGCCCCCGTTACTATTTCATAATATAATGTGTGCCCCCCTGGTGTCGCGCGAAAATTCACAAGCAATTATGACTCAAGTGCCTGATGAATTCGGTGACGAATTTATTGCGTGAAAGGATTCCGAAATCGCTTTTAGCGATGTACGCGATGCTACATTTTAGTGGACAATTAGGTGCCCGTGTAAAGTGATATGGAGATAAGAGGAACTACGGCGAACATCAGCACCTCTTCGAATTTTCCGTCCTATATACTCTCTCGTCTTGTTACTGCCCTCGTGCTTTCAGGTATGTCAATTTTTTTAATTACTGACATTTCGCCGTTTACTATTTCCCGTTTTCTGCGTTCGACATTGTCGATGGCGTTTATAATAACTTGATTCACATAATATTCAGATTCGTTCCGAATGACTGTATCAGATTGCTTTCATCATAGTAGACATACTATTTAAATGTTTTATATTCAAAGAATCCTAATTATAATTAAAATAAAAATTAAATTTAAAAGCAGCATTTATTTTAATGGTATCATTTCATTTATCCTAAAAAAATGATATCAATAAAGAACATGATTATTTTGTGGTTCAATTTTATTAGATGTGTAAAGAATAAAATTTCGGTAAATGTCACGGATTTCTTTCAATTTTGTATCATTACAAGAATCATATAACATTAGAAGAATCATATCAATTTATGCTCTGGTAATTGTACTGCCAGAGGTTTTGAGATCATTATTTTCCCCGTCCGCCTAATCGAGTGGCAAAACTGAGAAAGGTTACTTCAGTCCAAATGTGTTGCCCTATTTCTCGTCACTAAATTGACATTGCTGAAATTATTGCCACAGCAAAAATGTATCTGCAGAAACATTATATTTCCATAGACGCCGTCCGGGCGACGCCGGTTGTCTAGACGCGTAATAATTATAGGTACCACGAGCCAAGTAAGGCGGGCTTGCTGGAGAAGTGAGTCACATGAATTTGTCTTGCCATCGATCGCCACCCGCCGAAGTCAGAGTCAGACTAATCGAATACGGTCTATAGCTCCATGCTGGCTCTGACTTACCAGTTAGTTGACATTCGAATATTTTTTGACGTGTCGTAAGATATTGATTTAACGCCTCCAGTTGCCTTTGCTCGGACTCAGTGCTTTTATATACGCTGCAGTTGCATCAACGTCTTCCACCGTCTTAAAGTTAGCTTGATGGTAAGCGGAAAACAATTTCTCTGAATTTGAAACACTATTTTATTTAATGTTTCATTTACGTATAGTTGAATTAAATGTTTTTTTATTTAAGAATTTTGTATAGCTTCCAATTACAATATTAAATAAGACTTTGAGCAGTGACATATTGGTGAATTGGTGCCGTGCTTATGTCTTCGAGGTCACAGTAATCGAATACGGCCTGTTGTTAGCTCTGACATGCTAAGATATTTGATACAGGCGAGGGAAAGTTACATTATCTGATGTATTGATTTAGATTATTTGTCTTCCTATTTATATAAGCTTTGTTTCACCCTTTATAGCTAGGTGTGGTAATACATAGTGGGAGTGGTTTTTTTTTAGTAGAATGGGGTTAGTCCCCCTAAAATAAACCTTTTTTTTTTAAATGTGCAACCGTCTAGTCAAATGATTTCTCCTTGTATAAAAAATTACCCAAGCCTAAACGATAACTTTTTACAACGTAGTTGATTTTTTCCGTTTTTATAATGAATTATAGTCATTATGAAACAAAATTACTTAAATGCTCTTACTTGGGACCACGTGTAGACTATACGGTGGGTGAATCAAAATTTCGCAGTTCCCATTATGCAACGCGGATAGCGCAATTTAAACCTTCTGAACAAAGGAAAGCACAGCATCTGTTAATTGCTTTTTTTTTTCTTCTTGGATTATTACATAAGGTTTTCCACTTAAAAAGAAAAAAAAAACAAGTTTTATATCTTATAACCATTCAGTTCAATGTTTTATCTTTTACTTCGTTACAGAAGTTGAAATACGCATGTTTTTGGTATCATTCATTCGGTATCGTCTTAATCACGATATTGTTGGTCTTACAGAATATTTGTAAATACTTAAAGTGCAATCCCCTAGTGCCTTTCAAACTCTTTATTATATGATCTTAAAAAGCCTTGTATGTTGTTATTTGAAGAATTGTTGATTTTTGACTCCAGTTATGTTTTCTTTGATTTACTTCTTTTAATTACAAATTTTATAATTAAACGTTCATACACGCACACATCCGTGTGTTGCGGGTGACATGGATATACATGAATCACAATCATTCATGACCTGAGAGCAGACATTTAATTGCCACGTAAATGTCTGTCCCAGTCTGGAAACAAATCCGGAACCCCACGCTTGGCAAGCAGGGTCGTCACCAACTGGAGTACAAGATCGTCAATAAACCCATTAACTAGGAAACTGGCCCTCTGACAGTAAGTAATCACCTTTGTCTATGTACGACCGTAACAATAAAATCAGACGCGTTGCCAACCAAGACGGAAGTTTATTAGTGAATCTCTTACATTGCACCCGATAGATAAAAAAAATCATTTGACGGTTGATTCCTTAAGGAAGGACCTAAGCTAGCATCAGCCACTAATCACGCAGGCAAAAACCCTAGGATAACGAACGAGTACCGTAGGGATTAAAATCGATGGTACAAAACCAAGTGACCTGACCTCTAACAACAGGGACCCTACGCTATAGCCTCGGCAGTAATTTAGCGGATGCGCTCCGACCAGAGGAGGTTGACTTGGACTCAAGGAAGTGGAGCCCCTTACAATCTAATTTTGAATGTTGTCAAATTATGTCGTGTCTCACTTTAGTTAATTTTCATCTGATTAAGGTTCGGAAACTACATTCCAAGTTTCTGATCTATATTTGTTAACTATGGACTTTACTCCTGCATCGCTCTCTATGGTTATTCAAATGTACGTGGGGCATTAAAATGTTTTATGAATTAAAAAGTAAAATTGTCGAGGTAATTTATTTTTCGTTAAATATTTTCAAGCAGTCAATTTTTTTTTTTTCATGCGTTGAAACCAATTTTCAACACAGTGTAATCTTATATTTGTGTATGTCCATGCTATCCGCAACACAGGGGATGCTAGTGCGGGGGTTCGAGTGTGTAAACGTTTACTTATTTTTCCGATCCATCTACAGACACCTCTATTACAGCTCAAACATAACATCACACGATTTGTGTTTCAGAACGGAAAAAAATGAGGATGTGGGTACTTTTATTTATTATAAGTGCATTTTTCTTTTGTGAGACAGAATAGGTGCCATATTAAGGGAATATATAGACATACAGTGCGATCGTAGGTAATTTAATGACAAAGTAATTTAATGACAACGGATTTCCCAAACTACACCTGATACTTTTAACTATCTTCAATGGTTTTTCTTTGCCTGTTTAAATCATACACGGTAAAGAAATTATTACACGTTTGAAAATAGAACGCAAGCTTGCGGCTCACGATTCACGAGTCGGTGGTTCTCAACCGCCTCGGCTCGATACTGAACTGGTAAATTATGTGGTTTATTGAGCACGAGGGCGGTGCGTTTGATTTTGTTCTGCTTTACGAATGGCGACGAGTTTTATGTAGCTTTCTTGTTTTCATCCGCCGACGAATGGAGTCGTGGAAGCTTTACACAGTATTTTGTTAGACCGGGAAATTAGGATAGGAGTTACATATGTAGGCGCCATATCAACCTTCTATTTATCACCCGTTTAAAGTTACTTCATGTTATTGTTTCGCAAGGCTTAAGATTCCCGATGACGACATTAAAACTAAAAAAATGGTTGGTATTTTCGCACCTTAAACAAATTAAATGTTGGATTAGGCTAGATTTTTAATATATGCGGAAACGGATTTTAATTGAAATAGACTAGCAAACCACCTTCGCTTCACTTCGGGAAAAGAAGTTCTTAAATTTATTGAAAAGTCTCTCTGCTGGCACATTAAAAACTCCAAAATATACTTTTTATAGATAATAAAAAAATAAAAGGCGTTTAAAAAAACTAGGATGTCGACCTGTTTAATGGGATAATATAAGATTCATCGACTCGAATTTATTATTTAAAGCTGCCAAAAAGTGAAGTGTACTAGTCTTAGTGTCACGTTGTGTATACGTGTGTCAGGTATTCAAATTTGATTATGGTGATGATGGAGACGAAGGCAACGGAGGTAGTGGTGGTGGTGGTGGTGGAAGACACCATGATGATTATGTACAAAAGCAAAGAAAACCAAAATACGTAACGGTTTTTGGAAACAAATAATTTGAGGCGCTACAGATAGAATGGTGATGGATAAATTAAAATAAGCATTACGTCACCGCAAGGCGATTTTAGATTCGCGCACTGCATGCAAGGTAGCGGGCATTGTTAACGGACATGTTAATACACATGTCATTTGCGCGAATCCCAAATTCAGGTTTAGCTGATATGAGGCATGCGATCGTTTTGTTTTAAGAATACGACGGTGAGACGATCGAAATCGATCTTTTATTTGCAATGTTCTTTTACCATTATATCTGAAACTAGTTTGAGTTGCGGTATGTAGATTTGATTTTACTCCCCACGGAAGTAAGTAAATTTGAAAAGCGATCAAGACTCGTATAAATGTATCTAGAACAATGAATTGCTTAAAATTCGCATGAATAACGCATCGGAACATAGTTTCACCCACCATGTCATGTTACCAAGTAACATAAGGTCGCTAGGTCGTACGAGACTTGGCTAGAAGGTTTTTGACCAGATATGGGTACTGCCCTCTAGAAGTCATCTCTTGTTCGAGTGTCGAACCTCGAATAGATCTGAAACTAGTCGCCCGAATCTGAATATAGTAATGAGTAAAGTAAAGGAAAGGATTAAAAAATAATCTGGCTACATGTATGGAATTAGAAAATACTTATTTTCTCTAATTTATTTTCATTGTTTTTATTGCGTTTGTGACATAAAGTGTTCAAGTAGTTATTATCGCAGCAAGCGTATGATAAGGTCGTTAAAGCGTTTTGCCAGACAAAGAGGATGTGGAAAATCCATCTGTGGAATTTCACTGTGTTTAATTGACTGCGGCAATTTGGTAGTGACCCTGATTCCCGAGCGAGGGGTTCCTGGTTCGATTCCCGGCCGGGGCAGTCATTTATGTGACAGATAAATGTTTGTTCTCGGGTGATGGGTGTTTGTAATGTCATATTTGTGTTTGTCCATGCCGCCTGCAACACAGGGAATCTAGTGCAGAAGTGTGAGTGTGTAAAACGTTTATTTATTTATTTAGTTATATAAATTAAAAATAGTTTAACATATTTTACTGAATTGTGGTACATTTGTGTTTTGCGCCTATTGATCTTGTAAACAGATATAATTACGTGGTTCGATAAATTATCGTTAATGATAAAAAAACTATTTTAAATCCGAGAAAAAAAAATACCTCGGTAAGCTAAAAGGTCCAAAGGAGAGAGTAATGATATGTATATCGGCTTTCAAACCGCACTTAGCGAGCGTGGTCAGTGGCCATTGGGACTGTTTTGGACACGCTCTTATTTTCTAGTCTCGTCATTGTGAAGGCACGACGACAAGTCATGCGCGAAACAATCGTGAGTCATTTCCTCCTACAATTTTATATTGTAAGTAAACATTCTTCATTCGGTTCCCATAATCTTAATTGTATGTATGTAGATAGTATTATTATATCATAGTTCTTTTAGTTGGGTTCTCGTTTCAAAAGGTCGTTTGGTATGTGTGCGAGCGTGCGTGCATGTGCATATGTGAATATGTATGTAATAAGTGGCGATGTTGCTTGTACATAACCCGATGATACGTATAAAATTAAAATTATATGCTCTATAACCACCGCGCAGGTCACAAAACGTTGTAATTAATTGAACCTTGTAACGAATACCTAGTCGTTGACAGAAAACTTAAAACAATTAATTTTAACTATGATAATGCTTAAAACATCATTAAACATTAGACGGCCGCTGTGACGATGCATGATATTTATCAGATGTCTTTTAGGGTTCCTCTAAACTTAATATTTTTTGAATTAACTATTTTTAGTATCCCTTTTGATTCGATCAGATGACTTAGGGCGGGGAGGGATGTAATTATAAATTAACAATATTAGTTTTGCAAGCGGAACTCTTGCCATCTGTGGATACAATGGTGATTCGTTCTATATAGCCTGCGAGTACCTATTTTTTTGTCCGTTTTTGCAAAGGTAAGCTAAGATCATAAGTTGATATTCGCTAGAACTACAGATAATTGGTTTGATACTGAAAAAAAACAGTTAATATTGGTACAAAAGCAGATTATATAATATTTTTCCCATCATTTATTTGGTCCCACGCAGCTTGTCGCCTATTTCCCTTTATCCTTGTCGTTGTCAATGCTCTCCTGGTCTCATAGTGCGGCATATTTGCGAATGATTGTACCAAAATAATGTCATTATCTTTAAGAAAGAGAGATCCATGAGTAGGTTGTCTTTGAAATAATTGACTATTACCGTAGTAAATTGGAATTCAGATTTAAAATAATTTAATCATATAGGTATTTTGTGAATATATTTACGCATTTAATTAATTGGTTCTACTACCTTAAATAAAGTAGATGCAAAATTGTGGAATGTTTTCTGTATATAGGTTAAAAATTACTGCATATTTTTCCCACATGCTGCCAAGTGTGTCATGTATTCAAAGGACGGAACCCATTATCCGCACGGTCCGTTGCCAGCCTCCACGCACGCCAGACGGCGCTCTCTAAATATTTGTATAATATCTACAGAATTATAACATTTACCATGTCTTGCATCTTCCGTCATCGAGTTTTATATGTCACGTACACAGTAAATGTCCTCTACAACTGAAGCGACTAATAACTTGATTACAATGTAAATATCGCCGGTGTAAAAATAAGAACGTCTCGCGGAACTGTGTCAAGTGTTTTCTTGTTACACGGCGGTAGTGTTTTTACTACTATGCCGGTGGAAGTCACGTAGTATAGTAGTTTTAAGTTCGTTTATCAGATGACTTATAGAGGGGCTTTTTTATGTAATAAAGTGAAGTTTATTTAAGATATTCGAATCATTTCGAGTTTGCTGTTGGTTGAGGCACAGGTGAGTTGTGTTGTAAGTAACTTGCACTTGGAAAGCGTGGTGGCGATTAGATGTTCTCGATTACGAAACAAGGCTAGTACATTCCAGTGATTCATAAATGGTGAAAGCAATCTTTATAATAATATATTTTTTAGTCCTCATGCAATTTACGCAAGTGTTGACCGATTGGGATCATAATCTTACATTTTTTTAGTAAAATATATCTAAATTTATAACTTCAATGTAATTAACAGTGTTATAGTAAAATTATTGTGAAGTTTTTTATTTTAAAAACCTTTATATTGAGATTTATTACGAAACACACCTAGCCATCTAGTATTTTTTAGAAAAATTAAATGAGTATTATAAATAATTGATGTTTTTGGTTTTAATTAAAAAGCTTTAATCCATTAACGTGTAATCAAATACGGGCCAGTGGGGTCAGACTGATTAATAAGAATGTCTTCTGAAGATTGTGTCTTTCATGAAATTTAATAAATATCTAGGAGTACATTACTAAAGCAATCTCTCGACTACGCGGCCTGGTTATTGTCCGTTTCTTAGAATGTCAATTCAGTTTTTTCTGTCAGTGCTGCCACAATACTTTACCAACGGAAAATTAATAATTGCAACAAAACATCACAGGGACGCAATTCTGCTATTGTTTCCGTCACACGATGGTATTTATTTTCTGAAACAAACGTCGTATCGAGCCGAGCTCGGTGGAATTAGTTCTTGACAACTGGGTCGGGGGTGTGATACTTGGTCGTGTTTTCAAAAGTGAAGGCTGCCTTTTTCCAGTTTTAAGGCGCGGCCGCATAGTTGAATTGCAGCTGACTTTTTCACGTGACTGGTTTTTGTGGTCTTGTTAAGTTCGAGTTGCGTGTACAGTACTCTTTGGACTGTTTTAAATATGAATAATGATAAGTTTTTGCAAAAGATAAAATAATATCTATACTAATATTAGAAAGAGTCAGTGCGAATTTTGTAAGTTTGTGTACGCGGAAGTTGGTCTAGGGATATAATGACAATTTGTGGTGTTGAGATTGATTTTACTTTCTAACGATAGTATAGAAATATAAAATTTGATTTGGAGTAAAATGTTAAAATGAAATTGATCAACATTTTGAATTGAAATGTATATTAATTGATTGTGTTTAAAACAGAGACTGTTCTTTAGATTACCTAATATGTATCTGCCATTTGTGTGATTTTCCTTCGGCGCA